>JAATLQ010031510.1:0-39687 GCA_013421005.1 Heliconius erato x Heliconius himera
TAAACTTAACTGTTATGATTTATGAAGGTAATCTCCACTAACAATTCAACTTTGCTTACTTTATTGTATAAAATATTATATAATAGTGCTTCAAAAATATATATTTTTATCAACAATCATATAAACCAGACGTTTCGAATGTCATTCTTTAGCCAGGGTCATACCAGCGCGATTGCTATATAATATTCGCAGGCAAAGTAATGCCTTGAGTTCATTCAAATGACGATAACTTTTTTTTTTATGAACCGATTTTGATGAACTAAACTTTAGTAGTTAAGTTAAGTTAAAACAAAGCAATTGGTGAAAATGAAGTGTGAGTGAAATTTTCAAATAAATCTGTTCAGTACTTTCAGAGAAAAATGCGGACAAAAATATATCGACAGACAGACAGACAGACAGACAAGAAATTAAAAAAAATATTTTTGCTTTCTATTATTCTATTTAGGTGTCCCTCTATCCATTTCTGTCAAAATTACTAAATGTACAGACAAAATATTTTTACTGTCTTATTATATATAGAGATAGAGATTAAAGAGAGAATTGTTGGTTATTTCATCTTGGTTGGATGGTTATCTATACCGTTGTTATACTAAGTGTATAACAATATAAATTGTGGTTATAGTTTTTTGGGATTTTATTTGATATTGCTCGCAAAACTTATCATATTTAATGTAGAAAGGACTTTAGTTATTTCATATAGTATCTATGTACGCGCGCAAGGAAAACGAGTAAAAAGATTTTTCCCGGGTAAATTAGTAAAATCGATCACTGAAAGTCCAATAAAAATTAGTTCAGTTATTCTGGATATTAGCTCGGGGAAATAGAAAGACAGACAGAGACAAAATTATAAATAATGTAGCTGGTTTTGTTTAGTTTTTTTATTAATATTTTACTATGGTTACGTTTACTTATATTTTTTTCATTTAAATTAGTTAGATATTTTCAAAAACAATTTCCTAAATATAACTATAAGCATTCGTAAAGTTTAAGCGGGCGAAGCCGCGTCCGGGTCCGCTAGTATATCAATAAAAAGTATAAGTAGCGTATCTAACTTAAAAAAGGATTATTAATGTATATAACCTAAGATTACATCGTACTTCTATCAAACGTAATCAAATAAGCTATATAATTTTATCATCAAAAAGAATTGCTAGCGTTCATTTGCAGAAGCTAGCTTCTAAAAATGATATAGATAAGTTTACAGAAAAATGAAGCCTACCACCGTAACCCATAGAATGCAAGGAGGAATAAATGACTGTAATTTCGAACCATTTCAATCTGCAAGAAGAGTGCATTATATAATAAAGCAATTGAATTGCATATTTTCTTCGTTATAAGACTACCTACGTTGTAAATAACTTCACTAACTAAAGTAACTAATCAATATATTATACTACATTAGTATCCTTATGAATATATATAAAATTTTAACTATCTACATTTTCTTACAGGTAAAAGGAAAATGTGAACAGTTTTATTCTAAAAGAGCTACAAAAATAAAATAAAAATCAGCTTCACGCTGTATCCCGCACACAGCAGGGTAGACAGAGGGAACCTAGGTCTTAAGACACTCCGTTCCCCACTTTCTGCCGAATTCTGGAGGCATTGCGTGTTGAGTGGCAGAACTCAACGCCGCGCTTAACCTCGACACCAGAGCGAAGAAATGGAAATATAAATTTAAGTAAATATTTCATCTCCTCGAGTGGGGATCGAACCCATAACCAGTCGCTTTTACAGTCACACTTTGTGCCGCGGCGCCACGACTCGCCTCACAAAAAAATTTTACTAATTTGATTTGAGTGAAAATTGAAAAAATACCATATAGTGTTGTCATTTATGTATGTAAGTACCGTCATTGGTTTCCTATCGCGGCCGCGTGTCCAACAATGAACAGTTAGACGAAAATTTTTGAAATTCCGCCGTTTTCGTTTGTGCGATACAATACCTCGCGTCTCGTGAGCGCGGGCCGTCGAGTTCGTGACGAAGCGCATGGTCAGATACCAGAAATATAGGAAGACGTCAAATCAAATCTAAGTTATGATTTTGAAATTCTTAAATTGAATTATATATAAAATATATATTGAATGTTTTAATAATTTACATTTAAAAAAGGAAGTTTAATTATATTATACTAGAGACTCAAGTGCGGCTTCGCTCATTAAGTATATTTTTATATTGTAGACAAAAGATAATATTTTTAAAAATGTTTTATTACTAAAAGTATTCTATGTCCTTTCTAATACCTCTAAGAATATGCGTATTAAGTTGCATGATAATCGGTTGAGTAGTTCTGATGTGAAAGCGTAACAAACATTCACATTTATAATATTAGTTAAAAAATAAAAAAATGTTAAAAATAAAAATATTAGTATGTTATAAAAAGTATGAAAAGCCGCATTGCTTAGAATAGTAATGAAATTGAAACCCTACCGTAAAAATAATAGTAATAGCCATAATGGTACAAAACAAGTAATGGTACAACCTCATTATAATAAAAAGTTTTTACATGGATGCACGCTGCATCCCGTAGCAGGCAAGATAAGCAGACGAAGAGAACCTCGAAACGTAATGTTAAGACACTTTGGTATTGCATGTTGAGTGGCGGAACACAATGCCGCGCTTTGCCTCGATACCAGAGCACAATAAAAATACTGAAAAATTCATTTCCTTCAATGGGAATCGAACCCACAGCCTGTTACATTTACAGCCTCACGCTTACGCCGCTGCGCCACGACTGGCCTCACTTTTTTTTAATTCCAGTATTTCCATTTGGTTAGTGAATACCTTATAAGTTACAACGGTATTTACATTTGACAAAACCACAAAAATATAACTTTCACTGATGTTTTGTATCGCAGCGGCAGAAATAGTAGTGTTATGTAGTTACAGAAGAATTTGCTACAGTCCACCTCATATTCATGCGACACACTAATACAATGAACAAAATACATTAAAATAAAAGAAAATTTAACAATTAGCAACCAAAGAGTTTTGAGTAAAATGCTTACAAGATTTGTAAATAGAGTTTATTTAAATTTGGCACGTTATGCTATTATAAATTCATCTATTACGTGATGCTTTTAGATTACAGTAAAAGTGAAAACTATAGTATATTTTTGTCTGTGGCTTTCTGCGGCCCTATAAACGTAAGATATGTGATAAAATGATAACGAATAAGTTCTAATGAGAGCCAGTCGGGGCACCCCCTGTGCCACGAAGTGTGATAATAAACGCAACAGGTTGTGTGTTCGATTTCCAAATTGAGGAAATGAAATATTTAATATTTCATTTTGTTGCGTCCTGGTGTCGAGGCAAAGCGCGGTGTTAAATTTCGCCACTTAACACGTAATGCCTCCAAAATTCGATGGAAAATGGGGAACGGAGTGACTTATCACTAAGTTCCCTCTGCCCACTCAGCTGCGTGGGATATACCGTGAAGCTAATAAAAAAAACTTATTTAAAATATATGCATCCAAATCACATCTAACAACAACACTGCAAAGACATCTAAAGGTAATTTTAACTTTACCAAGGTATAAAGATCAGTAACAAGAAGCAATAAATTACAGTGGCGGGTGACACTCAACTTGCGGAGTACCTCAGATGTGGCTGCTGAAAATTACACCATAGTGACGGCAATCAATCATCCTATAAACATACTGTGAAGCAAAGCTGTACGAGAAAAGGACTTCTATATTCTTCTTCTATATCAATGTGAATATATGTATGTATGGACGTAAAGCTTTACGTCTCTATGTAAATGGTATGTTATTATTCGCTTTACGAGTTCCAAGACGACTAATACGTTCTTCAAATTATAAGTTTGTGTTGAATGATTTAGTGTAAAACGCATCGTTCTATATTTAGTGTCGAGAAGAAAACGAGATTTAAAATAAAAATTTTAATATTTAAAAAGTAATTAACTTTGTTTTATTAAAACGTTGGAAATCATCTCATACAAAAAATTTAGTTATTTATTGAAATTCAAGCTATTTATTATGTACGATTCAAAATTTAGATAAATTAATGAAAATATCGCTACGATTTTACTTTAAAAGTCTCAATATAAAATTTTGCTAAAATATACTATATTATAATATATAATAAACAAATATGCTAGTCTATTATAAGAATACTATATTATTATTTAAAATTGGGCCGATATGTGATTTAGGCGTACTCTACATACGGTCAAGGTCACCTGCACTTCTCTGCAAAAAACCAACAGGTTATGAGTCTTTATGTTCACGCACATGACTGCTGTCTTTGACATATCTCGCGGGGGCAATGTACGGTTTATTTTGATCGCCTTTTAATCCACATTCATATAAATAATATAATACGAGTATATTCTGCTCAGAATTTATCAATAGCAAGTATTAGGATTAGTTTTAAAAATAAAATTTACTAATGATCTTTTTTAATATTCTTAAAGTGATATTTCACACTTAGGAAAGAAAAATACTTATTAAGAAAACGTATAAAAATTTGAACGTAGCGGGATTGGAATTCACGCTCCTTTTCCAAAGAGGCGCGGGTTCAAATCCCACTACGTTCAAATTTTCATGCGTTTTCGTAATAAGTATTTTACTAATAATCATTGCTTAATTATTATTGCTAAATTATATTTCCTTTTTAAAACTCTATATTTCAGTAAGTATTCATTAATTATATTATTGAAATATAGATAGATAGTATCAAATATATGTTTGATAATATCTATATTCTTCATATGGTATATGTATATATAATAATTTAATAAAAATATTGTTATTTTTGCAATTTTAATAAAATAAGTAGGACCTATGGACACCCTTATTCACAATATTTTTTTAAACTAATACGCGTTCTTTCTAACTTGTTTTAAACCTGTTGGTAAGGACAGGTCCTTATTAATTTCTTTTCCGTCTATTATTACTAGCAATAAAAATACATATAATGTTGTCCTGCAACGTCTCAGGCACCTGGAGTCTTTCATATAGTATTAGATGTCTTTTTTTATATTATTTATTTATTTTATAACGTATTGTTTTCGTAATTTTAAAATATTATGTATAAATTAACAAAACCAGATGCTGCATTTTGTCTAATCGAAATAGAGGAACATACATGTACATTTTATACTATAAGGATTTAGGTAATAGAAGTTCCCGCAACCAATTTATCCATATATTTTATTTTCATCGTTTATTTTGAGAAGGCAATTAGAAAGTTTTTATCATTCTTTTTTTCCTCTCATTTAAGAGACCTTGCGTATTGATTGGAGCAAGTTAACGCCGCACTAAATTATTTAAAATTATAATATCTATGATTTACAAAACGCAGATAGCAAATAAATAATTTAAATATAACAATAATATATCATACTGAGACTCAGAATCAAAAAAAATATAAATCTGTATCCCGCAAACAACACGGTAGGCAGAGGGAACCTAGTGTTAAGACACTGCGTTCCCCACTTTCTGCTGAATTCTGGAGGCATTGCGTATCGAATAGCAGAACTCAACGCTTTGTCTCGAGACCAAGGCGAAGAAATGGAAATATAAATTTAATTAAATATTTCATCTCTTCGAGTGGGGATCAAACCCACAACCAGTCGGTTTTATAGTCACACTTTGTGCTCACACTGCGCCACGACTGAATGAAAATACACATAAATATATCTAAATTAAAATTTCAACATAAAAAAAAATGAAAGAACTTTTACTTTCTCTAAGAAAAATCCCAAAGCCATTTTCTATTATTACTGAAACACAATAATCAACAATAGCGTGGCAGCATAACAGTCCAGAGTGGATGTAATGGCGAGCCCGTCACGTAATTCCCCTTTAATGACGGTAATCATTTCACCATCTTCGTCCCAATAATGCACGTTTACTTATCCGGGTAGGGCCGACTGCATCGTGCGAATGAGCTTTGTAAAATTTTTATTTAAGTAAAAGAAATTATTAGTTATTTTATATAAAATAAAACTAAGGTATGTTATATTCTTATGAGCTTTAATCACTTCTTCGTTTTAAAATTAAAAAGTTAATGTATTATATTAGGTTTTTTTATTTTATTTATTATAAATAGTGAGACTAAAAGTTAATACTTGTATAATAATTATAGTAATGTGCTATTAACTTATGTAGAACGTGTAATAAATCATGTGTTTTATGCTCTGGAAGTTCCTATTAAAAATATCGCTTTACAGCGTAGAAATATTTCGTTAAAATATAATAATTATAACTTTAAGGCAAAATTAAATAAAATTATTGAATATATATTATCAACAATAATTATAAGATAATATACCTACACATACATTTCTAAATACTTTTTTTCGATAAATGTAAAAAAAATGACTTAAAATACTAATACAGTTCATACAAGATTAACTTAATTCTAATAGGAAACCACAAAACATACCTGTTGAAACGTCACGGACGGACACCAATAACAAGAGCAAGTTCAAGTAAATACACGCAATAGAGTTCTATTATATATTATAGAGCCTTCAACTCGAGCACTGAAGCCTATATCTAACAGTAGTAGTAAATGGGAAAGGCGAAGCTCGCGAAACCGACACTGCCGAGTGAGACAGGCTAGTGAGACAGCGCACACGGGGCCACGCAACCGGGGCGTCTCAAACAGAATGAAACGGTGGAGAAGATGCAGCCGCCTTTTATAGACGTGGCCGTAACCTGACGCCGGATAACGGGCTCCAGCCAGCGCGAAACCTACACAACTTTGGATCTTCCATCGAAAGCATAGCTTGTATATTTGTTAATCTTATAAAATCCTCTGTAACAGATAGATCGAATTTTCAATAGATCGCCCGAAGCTGAACACTGCAATTTGCTATCTAGAAGCCCTGAATATGGTACAGGATATGGAATCGGCGAATGTCATCCAGATTTGCTATCGACGGTGACACACGGCAGCGACCGCGACATTCCTTAGAAGTCCAACTGGTATGATGGATAAAAATAGACCTAATTAGGCTTTATGATCAGTGCATCTGAGCCAATTGCTCGAATCCAATTCGTTCAGTGAGAAATATATACCTTTAAAGGAAAACGTTGTGTTATTTGCATGATTCTAAATTATACAGTACATTATGTTAGTATCGGTTCTTATTTATGGATTCTGGAAACGGATAAAATATTTATACCATCATTTTCAAATTTCTTTTCTTTTTGTAATTCAGATTAAGAAATGAAATACGAAGTTGTATTTTTAATTCTGAAATATTAAAAAATATATTATTCTTAAGCTGCAAAAAATAGTTTTTAGTCTGATTTCTTTTAACAATAAACAAATTAAAAGAGATGGTTATAAGCAAATCCAGGACGTCTACTAACTAACTACTAATAAATTTTATTAATTATGAATAATAATAAGCAAAAAAGTAATATAAAAAAATAATACTTGTAAAATAATATTGAACAATTAGGCTATTTAATAATATAAAATGATTTAATTGTCGTTGTAAAGATTTACGAGTGATTCGCTGAAAAATAGGTCCCGACTATTATAAAATTATTTTATTCAATTATATAATGGTTCTGTATTACTGTTAACAAAATTGGAGGCTTGTTTTCTTATTATTTTCCAATCTTTTATGTAGTCAATTTTTTTAAAATGATGAAATAAACCTAAAATTCGTGTTTAAATCCTAGTCAACCGCCAGTCCTATCATTTGACATAGTTCGTCGATTTTTTTATTTTAATAATATGGCGTCTCCTTGTAGCTGTGGTGAATTTTGGTTATTGTCAAGTTTTCAGCGATATTCACAAAGTTAAGAGTTTAAACCGAATCAATTCACGTAAGAATTGTTCGAAAAGAACGAATCTGTTCGGTCTTTTCGACGCCACATAAGACAAACAAGACAAACACATACATACACTGATAAAAACATTACCCTCATTTGAATCGTGCAGTCGGGTAAAAAGCCATTAACATTATTCCACGTAAAATTTTCACAATTCTTATTGGAATAACTTTCTAGGAATTAAGGAAAATATTATTTTTTTATTATTTTGATTAAGAAAAAAATCTCTCTAACATTTTTGCATATGAATAACATACTAAACATTCTAAGCGGTATTAACGGTAGCCCACGACCCATGACAACGAGATCAACAGCACAGGTGTAGGTTATTTTATTTCCCATACATGGGTAACCAAAGTAAGGTATTCGTTTTTAATAGGAAAGTGTATTTAAAATTTTTAGCCTAGCCTGATCAGTTAAACTGGTATGTTGAGTTTTCACATTTTACAAGCATCTAGCAAGTACCTTGGGCGTTATTTAAAGAATAGCAAATTTTTCATACGGCCTTTGCTTTGTGTTGAGTGGCAGAACTCAACGCCAATACGCCGGAAATATAAATTTAAGTAAATATTTCATCTCCTCGAGTGGGGATCGAACCCACAACCAGTCGGTTTTACAGTCACACCTCGTGCCACTGCGCCACGACTGGCCTCACTCATATTTTAAATTGCAATAATTTGTTTACACGTATGAACGTATAAAATAATTATATAAAATAATTACACTATATTTTGAAACATTTTCAAAAAAAAGCAAATACAAATCGATATATAAAATGTCGAATCTTGGCGAAAAATCATTCAATACTAAATTTCAAAACGCGCCATTTCACACCCAACAATCATACAAATCGAAATCAAATCCAACACCAGTCCGAGATCATAAAAATAAAACATTAAAAAGATACCAACCATGATACAAACAAAAATTATAGTTTCTATATACGTTCTATTGCTACTTAATAACGTTAGTGCTACAATAAAAAACAATACGAAACGTGAGACTGGCAGCCGTTTTTTTTTTTTAATCTCACTTCCTGCGGTTTCCCAAAGAGGATTTAAGGCCAAGTTCGGAACGATATACCAGTGAAAGTTAATGTGTGGATTCGCGTAATTCTCATTTTGCCACTTATCTACGAGATGAAAATCTTAAATTACATCGCGCACGGCAAATCGCAGTCTGTTTTTATTTGAATCGGATTCAATTACTCGCGTCTAAACTAAAATAATTACAAGCCAGCGCCGAAGGCTTCGGCTGGGAGTCAGAATGTAAGTCATTGGAAGTATAATGAGGCGGTACGTGTCTGTGACAGTAAAGCAATAAGATGAAGCCCGATAGCGCGGTACAGTGTCAGAAACGGCTAAATTGTTTCTCAGCTTTTTAATCTTTTAGAATTAGTGAGGGGCTATTCTTACTGTGTTGCATTAACACTGCAAGTTGATATTGTTGTTTTAAACCTTTTTTTTTGTGTTTACCGTAATGTTCATTATGTGTTACCGCTAGATTATAGTATTCGTTTTTTTATTATTATTCATTTAATATACCTAATCTATGGCATCGAATTAAACATATCTTTATGTGAAATATGAATCATATTAAAGATAAATGCTGGGAGAACACCCGCATAGATCGCAAAAATTAAACTCTTATTTGAATGATGAACACACTACTCGCAATCCATAATTATAATTTCAAAACGTTTTGTTAATATTTTAATTCTGCTTTCATATGTTATAATGAAACTGGTCCAAATTATGATAATATTTCCAAAATAATTGTTTAAAAAAAAACAATATAATTATTTATAATGAAATAGGATAAGGTATTCAATAGAGATGAAATATATTAAATAAATGTAGTAGGTATCACACTCCCGGGGACAAAATAAACGGCGACCCGTCGGCGTTCGTGAGCATACAAAACATGAACACATAGTTGTGTACGACTGTTTGTGCACATTCCAGTCCAAGCTCTGTACTTGTTATATGACAAAAAACGTAGATACGACAATATAAGGATATCTAAAATTAACTCATATAAACCTTTACGTAGTGTTACAGAATCCATGGCATAAGAAAATTTAAAAAAAAAATAAAAAATTATGCACGTTAATCTCAGAAACTGCTTAACTGATTTATCGATTTGTTATTTATTTTGGCAAACTACCATTAATTTTAGTAATTAGTAGTAATTGTTTTTTTCAAAAAAAATGTTTTATTATCTATTACTATGAAAAATTTTATTATATAAATAATATGAAAAATATATATAATATGAAAAATTTTATTCACTAAAATAACAATTTTATGGAATTGGTTAAAACTTTAGTGTAACATGTATAGTAAAGTCTTAAATTATCTTTAAAATGATAAAATTATTAGAACACGAAAGCAATTCTGATGAGTAAATTTATAATTATACAGCTCAAGCGGACAAAACCTCGAAACAGTAGCTAGTCTTTTACAATAAACGTATAAATAAATTTGATTTGAATTGAGGACCATTACCATAAATGCAGATACAGAGACAAAATTAGCACTGATGACAGCCTACTTTATGTTTAGAAGCAATTTTCCAATATTAACGTTACCCATGTGGGTTATTGTGTTAACGTTGTGGCATTTAACATAACGACACGATCGCGAACCAATGCTGTGGATAATAAGAAGTTGGTATAATTCTAGTAAAACTTGTAAGTTGTACGCTCTGCATAGTATTTATGATACCGCTTGAAAAATATTAATCTATTTACATCCTGTACTGGCTCGGCCAAGCTGTTTCTTGGCTACTTGCGTATTTTCAATTTTAATTGGTACCTTACTAATCATAAAAATAACTTTAGCGAATATGTAATTTTTCTATAAATTTTGATTCTCAAATACTAAGTCACTACGTTAGTAGTTAAGTATTAAAAAAATCATATGAAAATAAAATTATGTCTATTTCGTGCTTTCTATAAAATTTTGTTTATTTCTTTACAATATGATTATAGCTTCTTAATGTTGACGACTTTTTCAGTTTCAAACTGTATCTCGCATGTACCAGGGCAGGCAGAGGCAACCTGGGGACCTAATGCTATTACACTCCGTTCTTGTTAAGATATTTCAGTCTCCACTTTCCGCCGGGTCCTTTCGTACTTTAATTATGACGATGTTAAACAGAATATAATATACTTTTTTTAGAAAACATATGAAAATTTGAATATAACGGAATTTCAACCCACGCCTCTTGGAAGCCGTTCAAGCGCTCTGACTAATTATGCCATACGTTCTCATCGGGCTACGTGGAATTTTTTTTATATGCTTGTTACAACTTATTTTTGTAGCTAGCATCTCTGTAGTATGATGTAGAAGTATTTACAAATTTCTGCCTGGAATTATCATTTGGCAAGAGAGAATGCTATTTATTATATGCCGCTATGTTCAAATTTTTATGTTTTCAAAAAAAGTATTTTTATTTCCTAAGTGTGGAATAACATTTTAAAATTTAAAAAACATGTTTAATAAATAGCATTCTCTCTCGCCAAATATTTTTAGGTAGCGGAAATTATTAAAAATCTCCCTACAGAGATTCTAGCAACAAAAATAAGTTGTAACGAACATATAAAAATTTCCACGTAGCCCAATAAGAAAGTATGACTTAATTGGTCATAGCGCTTGGATGGTTTCCAATTGGCGTGGGTTCAAATCCCGTTGGAAACCGTCTATGTTCAAATTTTTGAGTGTTTTATAAAAAAAAAATTTCTTTGCTTAGTGTGAATTAAAGACTTTAAAATTGTAAAAAATAGAATACAATTTTTATAGATAGAGGTAGAAATAGAGGATATATGTATGTAAGTAAAGTTATAATTGGAAGAAATCAACTGGCAAAAAAAAATTGACAAAAAAATTGATTAAGATAAAGAGATCAAAGCGCTTTAGCAAATATATATAAGGTTCTTGATATTATATATTTTTACTGTATACGTAAACACAATTAGTCAATGTCAGTTTTATTTATTATAGAAACTTTCTAGTAAAATTATATTTAAATTAAATGCAGTAATATTTATGTAAATAAAGTCTATGGATGCAATATATTATACATTTTTCCATTTCCGTAATAAAAAATGATAAATATTGCTAAAAATAAAATTTTCAATACGCAATAGAATTCTTTGAAGATATTTATATACTTGAACTAATTTACTTTTTTTTCACACCTTTTATATTGCATTGATGTTTTTGCTTGAACTGCGTGCTCGACAAGCAGATCTGGGTCGCTCGCCCGAACGCTGATAATACGAAGCACTTTTACTTGGAGAGATCGTCGATTATTAATTTTATTTTCGACTGAACTTGCGTCTGAAATATACTTAACCGATTTCTGTCAGGCAACATAATAAAATCTAATATCGTAATTGAAGACGCGAGCAAACCAAACAAAGCAAATAACAAGTGAATAAATGTCAATTGCTAGAGAGAAATTTGAATATAACATTCGTAGTACAGGCAATAGTAGAACGTAGAGCAATGTAATAAAGTAATGCAATTTCTTTCTCATGGAAATAATTGGATTTTTTTGTTTCGGCTTTTGTATGAAAGTATATTTGCGCATAAATAATTCAATGAATGATTATGAAGGTAAAGGTCTCTCCATCTAACTTTTTTTTAGCGTCACGCTGTATACGGCACACAGCAGGTAGAGGGTACCTAGTGTTAAGACACTCCGTTTCCCAATTTCCGCCGACTTCGGCAGGTTGAATTCCACGCCGCGGTTTTCCTTGACACCAGAACAAAGAAAATGGAAATATTAAATATTTCATTTC
Organism: Heliconius erato x Heliconius himera; assembly: GCA_013421005.1. NCBI lineage: Eukaryota > Metazoa > Arthropoda > Insecta > Lepidoptera > Nymphalidae > Heliconius > Heliconius erato x Heliconius himera. The sequence continues at coordinate 12,625 of JAATLQ010031510.1, forward strand.
TTCGAATGGGGAATCGAATCCACAATCTGTCCCGTTTACCATCACACTTAATGCCTAAGCACCACGACTAACCCTCGACTGTAAACTATCTTACTTTATTTAATTAAATGTCAAATTGGAATCAATTTCAAAGCAACTAAATGAAAAATCTAAAACAGCACATGTTCATTTAAACATTGCTTATTGATTATAATCCGCTATATACCATTAAATTAAACAATTACAAAAAATTGAGACGATATAAAATCAGCTTCACGCTGTATCCCGTATACAGCAGCAGAGGCATTGCGTGTTGAGTGGCAGAACTCAACGCCGCGCTTAACCTCGTCACCAGAGCAAAGAAATGGAAATATAAATTTAAGTAAATATTTCATCTCCTCGAGTGGGTATCGAACCCACAACCAGTCGGTTTTACAGTCACACTTCGTGCCGCTGCGCCACGACTGGCCTGAGACGATATACAGAATGATAAAAAAATACAATTTATTAAAGTGAATTGCTGTTCACTCATTATCATCTAATACATACATACATACATACATCTAATATTGAGGTTACATATGGAACTTCCATACAAGTTGATACGTATCAATACAATCAAATGACATGTGTAAGGTGCAATCGCTGGGACGGTACCTTTCTTGGTGCGCGTGCGCAACTTAATCGCCGCGTAACGGTGGCGAACTGTAAAGTGCGCCACGGAGCGCGGCTGCGTGCTAAATTTGCCGAAACACCGCCATCTGTAGCGGGAAATTTTTAAATCACTTCAACCCGTGTCGATGGCCGCTTATAATTGAAAATGGACAATTAAAAAATATTAAATGATTATTAATACGTAGAGCAATAACACCTTCGAAGTGTATTTGTGGTGATGTACAAGTAAAATCATTTAGAACAAACATTTAGGTACGTCGTTGTTTTCTTATCGTGTTTGCTGATAGAAGAAAATCAATAGTTTTAAGCTAAATAAATTTTATATAATTATTCATTGTTACCTTGATTTGAGGCCAGTCATGGCGCAGCGGCACGAGATGTGACTGTAAAACCGACTGGTTGTGGGTTCGATCCCCACTCGAGGAGATGAAATATTTACTTAAATTTATATTTCCATTTCTTCGCTCTGGTGTCGAGGTTAAGCGCGGCGTTGAGTTCTACCACTCAAAACGCAATGTCTCCAGAATTCGGCAGAAAGTGGGGAACGGAGTGTCTTAACATTAGGTTTCTTCTGCCTACCCTGCTGTGTGCGGGATACAGCGTGAAGCTCATTTTTTTTTATTATTATTACAATGTCATTAATTTTTTTTTTTTTAAAAAAGAAATAAAGGTAAAGTTAATTCTTTATTCATGGTTTTAAATTATTTTTGCGCCTAAATACACAGTCAGTCAGTCATATGATATTGAAAGTTTTACCTTATTTTAAAACAAACTGGGCGGTTTCAATCTATCAAACACACCTTGTCTTTTGAATTATAAAATTTCTAACTTTTTAAACTTTTAAATAACGCCCCTTACAAGCGTTTAAATTATCCAGGTAACAAAGATACAGACTTTTTCGACTTTATTTACAATATTTTAGCAATCTTCACAACATTTAGGTACAAAATATGAAAAGGCAATTTAAATATAAAAATACATAAGAAAATAAGATAGGTAGATGATATATTGTATGGTGAGTTAAAACTATAAAAATTAACAAATCATTTATTTATAATGCAAGAACAATATTTTCGAAACCGATAAATATAAAAATAATAATATTATTTGTGTGATTAATAAAACAATCTAATTGTAACTCATATATATATGTACAAACAAAAAAAAATACAGATTAAATTTTATATACATATTAACAGTTTAATTTAGAACTGTTAAGTATTTTAACCATATCATCATTTTCCATACTTCAAACTGTAGTTGAGCTCACAACACACACAAAATGAACGAAGTCACAAGAAAAGCAGCCAAAATGGAAATTGACGAATCACTGATGCTCAGCACTTTCAGCATGAGACAAATAGGCTTATCTTTTGATAAGCCACGGAACGCCGCAGCTTACTTTCGCCAAAAACTTATTTTCTCTCTGTCCATCTGCGGCATCTGCTGTCACGTTTCCACTGAATTCATTAACATAGTCCTCACGTTCGCCAGCTCGCCTCGTGTCGAAGACGTCGTTCCGCTCTTTCATACCTTTGGCTACGGCGCTTTGAGTAAGATTTTTTACCTAGTATTTTTAACTGTTATTGTATTTATTATGACTTGTTTTTTATTAGTGGACGTGATCGATTAGGTAATATTATATTTGTTTACACAATTGCAGCTGCTGCTAGTATTTTTAAATTTTGTGTTGGTGTAGGTTTTAAATTTTTGAATCTATTTTTTTTTTATTTAAATGTTTAACGATTTTTTTTAAATAGCAAACAATGCCAACAGCTACTCACTGAATTTAAATACGAAATTAAGCATATATTTTACGATTAATATACTAAATTCAAAATTATTTAGTTTCATCTTTTAAACTTTTAGCATATTTCTATACAAGCTGTAACTTATTTCAGGTATTGCAAAAGTATTTGTTTTATGGTATAAAAACAAAGTATTCGGAGAGTTAATTGAAGAACTCACTGGAATATGGCCTATGCCACCTCTCGACGAAGATGCGCTTGGAATTAAGGAAAAAAGTTTAACCGCTTTGCGCATTAGCCATCGCTGTAAACTTTATTTAACTATATTTCTATATTTTATAGAGGCCCAGGGGCATAAGCGTGTGTGACTGTAAGCGACTGATGTGGGTTCGATCCCCACTGGACCCATTTCTTCGCTCTGGTCAAGTCAAAGTGTGGTGTTGAGCTTCGCCACTCAACACGCAATGCCTCCAGAATTCAACGGAAAATGGGAAAGGAGTGTCTTAACAATAGGTTCTCTCTGCCAACATTGCTGTGTGCGGGATACAGCGTGAAACTGTTTTTTTTTTAATATTCCAAAATAATACAATACACATATGTTAATTATAAAAAAATATTTTAGGGTATTTTTCTGTAAATGTATTGGGTGTATGGTTCTACAATTTGACGCCGATAATTGTTTATTTTTACCGAGTATGGCAGGGTCAGGACGCTCAAGTCGGGTTCGTGTGGGTGTCTTGGTATCCCTTTGACAAACATCAACCATTTGCGCATGTCTCCGTTTACCTGTTTGAAATTTTCGCTGGTAAGAAGGATATTATATTTTTGTGTTTTATATTCATATCGTCTGTATTTTTTCAATGAATAAATAGTTTTTACATTACACACTAATTACTAGATTTCATGTAACTTGCCTTGTCAGTTAGTTTTTTAGTACATGTGAAATTTTGTAAGCTCAATTTGGCACACTTCTCAGAATTCGATTGAACTAAATTTTGGATTACGGCTTCAGTTCTGATAATTAAATTTACATATAATGAATATTGTTGTTAATTCAAAATGGCTACCATACTATAAAGAATTAGAATTGTTATATGACCCGCCTTATGGGTACCCGAATTATGGGTAGTAAAACACCATGAAAAAAATATCTAAAGACTGGGTCCATTACCCAGCCAGCTGGAATATGGCCAAAGGGACTTCTGAACTAAAAAAGGTAGAAAAGTAGTCTTTGGACTTGTTTAATATGTCTTGGCTGGCACTCTGGTGCTAAAATGATAAATAAATAAATGATATCTACTAAATTCTCAGGATGAAACCGGAAGGTAAAGGGTAAAGGGACTTCTGCCAATACAAGTTGAAAGTACTGAACTGATTTACTTAAAAGTTTCACCAATTGCTTTGTTTTAACTCAACTTAACTACTAAAGTTTGGTTCATCAAAATCAGTTCATTAAAAAAAGTTATCGTCATTTGAATTAACTCAAGGCATTAGCTTGCCTGCGAATGTTATATAGCAATCGCGCTGGTAAGATTCCTGGCTAAAGAATGACATTCGAAATGTCTTGGTTATATGATTGTTGATAAAAATATATATTTTTGAAGCACTATTATATAATATTTTATACAATAAAATAAACAAAATTGAATTGTTAGTGGAAATTACCTTCATAAATCATAACAGTTAAGTTTAAGTCGTAATTAATTCAACACAGAGATAAGGGACGATTTGATCTTGAAAGAAATATCAAGTAAATACTAAGATTTTTGGTTTGTTCGTTCGTTTTAAATAAATCTATTAAAAAATGCCTAAAAACATCCTTTTTACGTGTACTAACTGTAATAACTACATATTTACCAATTGTACATTTAGCTAATAATATATGCAACAAATTTAAAAACTGTATAGGAGTTAATACGGAATTGTTACAGTTATTTTACAAAGAATATTATAAATCATTAGTCAATAAGAACGTAATGTTACAAAAATATATACGTATAATAAATAATTAGCTTTATGTATATTTTATAAATCAAATATCAATATTGGTCGTATTTTTTAGTTCGAAACAATCAAAAATTCTTATAGAAATTACGAGAATGTCGTAAAAAAAAATATTAAAGATAAAAAATAAAAATATTAAAGATGAAAATATTACAGATTAAAGTAATAAATAATCATATTAGAAGTCATTTTAGTTGTCAATCAATCTGTCAATTCAATCAATTCTGCTTATTAAATCAATAATCATGTAGTTTAAGCGGACGAAGCCGCTGGAGTGCCGCTAGTATAAAGATATATTGTCCTTGATATCTTATAAGAAATTAGAAAGTACATATAAATATATTTTTAATATCAAATTTAAATTTAAGTTTTAATAAACACACCGTCCGCTTTCAAGGACGACGCGACGATTAAATATAAATAAATGAAAGTATACATTAATATAATTATATTGACATGCAACTTAGAATGAAAGTAGATAATGATACGAGAAAGAGTCTTCTTTATAAATAATTATTAAATTCACGCAAGCGCAAGTATGTGTTAAACGCAAATTATAATATAATTAGGAATCAGGTTAGAAATTTAATAACTAAAAACAATACAAAAGTACTTATCGTTATCGTTACCGCTCGTACATCCTGACATATTCCTCACATATGTCGGAAGTGATAATTAACAAGAGGGTAGTCGTATCGAACATATATCAGATGTGGACGGTAGTTGCAACTAATATTGTTTATGGCCTTTAAATAATGAAAAGTATGGATGGAGCAGTGCCTGGGACTTGCGACCACAGGTGTAGGCTTCAGGGTACCCTTTCCGATATATCAACACTCGCCTTCACTGCTCCAGCCCAGTGCAATTACAAATAGGTGTTAACCACATTCATAATTACGATAATAATTGATTAACTAAATAATCAATTATCCGAATAGTCGAGGTTAGTCAGTGGCAGAGTACTAGTAGTACTCTGAACCACACCAGAGCCAAGACTCAATGTACAACGCCCGTGCAACCTTTTATATCATCATTCACAAATAAGTTGCAGGGTAGAATAATAATAATTGATGACGCTATCGCGTCATAGTGGCGTGATGAGTAAGTGTCGTATAGGAATCTATACGTAACCAACATAATATTCTTAACATTAAATAACACTCCTAACTATATAATATACATATAGGCCAGTCGTAGCGCAGCGGCACGAAATGTGACTGTAAAAGCGATTGGGTGTAGGTTCGATCCCCATTCGAGGAGATGAAATATTTACTTAAATTTATATTTCCATTTCTTCGCTCTGGTGTCGAGGTTTAGCGCCGCGTTGAGTTCTGCCACTCAACACGCAATGCCTCCAGAATTCGGAAGAAAGTGGGGAACGGAGTGTCTTAACACTAGGTTCCCTCTGTCTACCCTGCTGTGTGCACTAGGTTCACTAGGTTCCCTCCGTCTACCCTGCTGTGGGATACAGCGTGAAGCTGATATATGTATACATATATATTGATTATTCGGTCAGTAGTTACAAGAACACGGCCCGGAGGCTTTTTGTATAGCTATTATTTTGTGATGAACTCAAAACAAATATCACTTAGCTGTCTGTAATTTGGATCACATGGAGTAGTGGTTATTTTTAAAATGGTCATTTAATTTTGTTTGTTTCGTAGTGTTGTTTAAAATGTATAATTTAAATTAGAATAATGTTTTTGTTAGATAATGTACGATACTAAATTAAAAAAAAAACGGTAAGTGCGAGTCGGATTCACCTGCCGAGGTTTCGTATTAATTTCGGGATTATAGGTCAACGGGAAGTACGACTTATAAAAGTTGACAAATTTAAGTTTGCGTGCATATGCATTCTTATTATACAAAATGAAACACAAATTTGTTTTGCTTGTAATTATTTTTTTTATGATTTTTTTTAATCACGCTGTATCCCGCACACAGCAGGTTAGGCAGAGGGAATCCAGTGTTAAATCACTCCGTTCTCCACTTTCTGCCTAATTCTGGAGGCATTGCGCGTTGAGTGGCAGAACTCAACGCCGCGCTTTGCCGATGAAATAACTCTACATTTTCACTTTTCGGTTTTTTATTATTTGTATTAGTTTTTACTATGTGCCAAATTTCATAACTGTAGGTCCACGGGAAGTAACATAAAAGTTTTGTTTACGCGCGAATTTGATACAAAATGCATCAAAAACATAAAAACTTGTATATTTTTATTACGTTGACTTAGAAGCTTGATATATTCGGTTCTTCTATGAACTATAGACCTGAATATTTTTTATAAATTTCAGCTTAATATCTCCACGTGATGTCGAGATCAATAGTTAATAGAGAGACAGACAGACGGACAACTAAAATGATGATCCTATAAAGGACCCTTTTTTACATTTTGAGGTACAGAACCCTAAAAATAATTTGAATAAGCGATCACACGTCTTAAAAACGTATATAATAAAATAATTATAACAACTGATCATAAACAATAAGGACAATAATATAAGTTAGTCCTAAAATGAGAACACATGGCGACTCTATCACACGCAGTTAACATGAAACTTGAACAATGACCTTAAAATTATATATATAGACATAAAGTAACCGGGCTATTCCTTATTTAGGCGTCACTTGTGTTTGGATAATGGTGTCATCAGATCTGTTATTCTTTGGTATGGCGAGTCATATTGCTTTACTGATGCGGATCCTGCAACGGCGTCTTGAATCGCTAGCCTCTACAGAACAAACTGATGAAGAAAACTATGAGGAAATTCGTTCTAATATCAAACTACACCAAAGGCTTATAAGGTTGTTATATAAAAATGTTTAGTTTTCACTTAAGAAATGTTTTTAATTGATATCCATTTAATAAAATATTTTGCATAATTTTCTTGTGAGTAATAAAAGACTTAATCAGCTACACGCTGTATAACGCACACAGCAGGGTTGTAACCTAGTGCTAAGACACTCCGGTGCCCACTTACCGCCTAATTTTACGAGGCATTGCGTGTTGAATGGCTGACCTCAACGCCGGACTTTTGCCTTGATGCCTGAGCGAAGAAATTGAATTATTAATATGCAATAATTCGTACCCTCGAGTGTGGATCGAACCCACAACCGTCGCGTTACAGTCACATCCTTGAGCCTCTGCGCCACAACGGCCACTAAAATAAAAAACTTGTAACAATTAAAAGTAGCTTGAATTTATTTATTGTGCCTGTTCTGATAGTCAACTATAAAAAATTGATTCGAAATTTAATTCCAGCTATTGTAACAATTTGGAAGATGCTTTCTCTCTCTGTAATCTTATAAATATTGTAATGAGCTCTATAAATATTTGCTGCGTTGTTTTTGTAATTGTGGTAAGTATATGTGGTACCTATATTTTTATTTAAATTTCACGCTGTAACCCGCACACAGCAGGGTAGACAGAGGGAACCCAGTGTTAAAGCACTCTGTTCCCCATAATCAGCCCAATTCTTGAGGCTTAGCGTGTTGTATGGCAGAACTTAACGCCGCGCATTGCCTCGACAACACAGCAAAAAAAATATAAATTTAAGTAAATAGTAAAACTCATGTTTACAGTCACACATTAGTGCCCCTGCGCCACGCCTGACCTCGTTTTTATTTAAAAGCGTAATATATCCAAAACATTATTCAAAATTATTAAAATGTTTGTATATTTAGATATAGATGCCTAATTAGATGTCTAGACTTAAAATGAAAATAAACATTATCTATTTTAGTTACTAGAACCGTTTATGGCGATTAGCAATAAATTGTTTCTTGGATCAGCTCTGATTCAAGTCGGAGCAATGTGCTGGTATGCGGATGACATTTTTCATGCGGTTTGTATATTATGCTTCATATGGAGGACGGTAACTTCACGAAATTAACATTTTTATTTATCTCTCTTATCAGCTTCACGCTGTATTCCGCACACAACAGGGTACGCAGAGGAAAGCTAGTGTTAAGACACTCCGTTCCCCACTCTCTGCCGAATTCTAAAGGCATTGCGTGTTGAGTGGCAGAGCTTAACGCCGCGCTTAGCCTCGACACCAGAGCGAAGAAATGGAAATATAAATTTAAGAAAAAAAAAAGTAAAATTTAATACGTTTTTTCTCGTTTCAATTATTTTTTGAAATCAAATCAGCTTCACGCTGTATCCCGCACAGCAAGATAGGCAGAGGGAACCTAAGACACTCTGTTCCCCGTTTTCTGTCGAATTTTTCGAGGCATTGCGTGTTAAGTGGCGTAACTCAACGTCTGATTTTTGCCTTGGCGCCCGAGCGAAGAAATGAAAATATTAAGAAATAATAATCCATTTCCTCGAGTGGCGATCGAACCCACAACCGTCACGCTACAGTCACACCTTTGGGCCGATGCGACACGACGGCCTCAATCATTTAGTTATATTTTTTAGAATGGCAATATAGCTGCTGCGGTGTACAGCAGTGACTGGTATAAAATGAGTCCTCGCTGTCGACGAGCTTTACTGTTTCTCATTCTGAGGTAAGTGTTTACAAGGAATGTCTCACTTTTTTGTTCAACATCTACGGTTTATACATTCTTCGTGTTACTTTTGCAGGTGTCAGAAACCTATTGCGTTTACTGCAATGAAATTTACGAATATTTCCCTAGTGACGTATTCGTCGGTAAGCGATTGAGGTCTTTAATTCAAGTATATGTGTAATATACCTTTTACATCTTGTTATAAGGTTAATCTGAAAATAATTGTTGTTTGAAGCCTGAGGCCATTCGTGGCCAGTCGTGGCGCAGGGGCACAAAGTGTGACTAATACCGATTGATTGTGGGTTCGATCCCCACTCGAGGAGATGAAATATTTATTTAAATTTATATTTCCATTTCTTCGCTTTAGTGTCGAGGCAAAGCGCGGCGTTGAGTTCTGCTACTCAACACGCAATGCCTCCAGAATTCGGCGGAAAGTGGGGAACGGAGGTTCATAACACCAGGTTTTCTCTGCCTACCCTGCTGTGTGCGGGATATAGCTTGAAGCTGATTTATTTATTTTTTGTTTGACATTTTAAAATGTTACCTAAGTAGTTATTTATTTATATTTTATATGGAGTTTCATAGTTTTATTACTCACTAGATCGTATTTTGTTAATGTTTTTAAAAATTACTTATTTTTTTTCAGATATTGACAAGGTCATACTCTTATTTCGCTCTGCTTTACACTATGTATAGCGATAATTAATTGTACTTTAGATTCTTTCACTACGTGTAAAGATTATTATAATTATTATTATCAAGTTTCAAAACAGAAATGTTTTTTATTATCAAGTTTAAAAAAAAAATCTTAGCAAAATATATGTGAGTAAATGGATAAAACATGATATCTGTTTTTTCTTATACCTAAGTTCTATTAATTTAAACTGTACAGCAAAATAATCTAAATAATTGATGACTTATATAAAACTAAGTAAATGAAAAACTGCCCCTAATATTTTTAATTTATTTAATATTAAAGAAAACGATATTAAAGTTTGATTTAATCTTTTATAAAACTTCTCATTCTTCTTTCTTTCTTCTTAACAAATTAAATTAAAATAAAGTGACAATTGTGAACCAAATTTAAATATTTATACCAGAGCGGATAGCGGATTTTTTTCGTTTGATTATTATCATTACGCTTGACTCGATTTAACCTCCTTTTATTTAAAACTAAAAAAATATCTACATAGGGAAGTAGGCATATATTATATACGAGTACCTTAACGTAATATGTAGAGTACGATCAACGAGTCTTGGCCGCTCTAACGTTAGACTTTTTGAACTTTTAAACACTGGAGAAAAATATAAAGTCAGAAAAAATGTAAAATCAAATCTGTGCAGCCACCTAAAGGGCGACCACAACTCGTTGGCCGTACTATACTACTATCACCACACCACATATTATTATTATCCCAACAGTATAAGTATTGAGGTCAGTTGTGGCCCAGGGGCACTAGTGTATGACTGTAAACACAACTGGTTGTGGGTTCAATTCCAACTCGAGGAAATGAAATAATTATTTAAATTTATTATTTAATTTCTTCGCTCTGGTATCGAGGCAAAACGCGGCGTTCAGTCTTGCCACTCAATATGCAATGCTTTCAGAATTCGGGGGGAAATGAGTAACGGAGTGTCTAAACACTAGGTTCCTTCTGCCTACCCTGCTGTGTGCGGGATATAGCGTGCTCACCTATGGAAAATACTCAATGAAAAATTAATGCGCGTGCGTCATTTTAAAATATGGCGCATTATTAAAGCTTACATTGGGAAAAAAATTGTAATAATCTTTCTTTTTTTTCCAAAAACGCATCTCAAGCAGACATTCTAGCTGTAATAAAATAATATCACATTTGTTATTCTTGCACTGACCGTAACGCAACTACAAAAATTTAACTAAGCGTGACAGGTCATAAGTTACTTTTTAAATAGAATACTAAAAATGTATGTCTGAGATAAACGTGTGAGACGACTTTAAATGTTGGCATGAATTTCCTCTGTTTATAAGTAACTACTTTATGAAATAATATAATATACATAATAATAAATATAATTTTGATGCATCTCTCGATAAATATTTAAAAATAAATAAATAAATCAGCTTCACGCTGTATGCCGCACACAGCAGGGTAGGCAGAGGGAACCTAGTGTTAAAACACTCCGTTTCCACTTTCTGCAGAATTCTGGAGGCATTGCGTGTTGAGTGGCAGAACAACTTAACGCCGCGCTTGTACTCGACACCAGAGCAAAGAAATAGAAATAAAAATTTAAGTAAATATTTCATCTCCTCGAATGGGGATTGAATCCACAATCAGTTGGTTTTACAGTCACACTGCGCCACGACTGGCCTCAATACGATAAATATATTTTTTTAAATATTTCGATAATTGGAAAAAAAATTAAGCTTTGACTTCTATATTTAAAAGTCCAAACGTAATTTAAACTGTCAATGTCGTACTGTAAGGTTTTATTTCTCAGTATACTTTTGAAAATCTTGTAAGAAAAAGTAACTTTAATTTTATCCTATTATAAAGTAATGTTACGAGCGACCGAAATGATAATGCAAGAGAGTATATTTTGCTTGTTAGGCCTCAGGCAAAAGCTTTTCGCAGAAGTCACCAAACAGATAAAACAAATAAATATTTCCTTTTTGACAACCACCACTTAAAGAATCAGCCAATATTAAGATAAAAATAATCATTTTGACTAATAGTTAGGATGAATATAATTTTAAAAAAATATATTAAGAAAAGAGGCCGGTCGTGGCGCAGCGGCACGAGGTGTGACTGTAAAACCGACTGGTTGTGAGTTCGATCCCCACTCGAGGAGATTGAAATATTTACTTAAATTTATATTTCCATTTCTTCGCTCTGGTGTCGAGGTTAAGCGCGGCGTAGAGTTCTGCCACTCAACACGCAATGCCTCCAGAATTCGGCAGAAAGTGGGGAACGGGAGTGTCTTAATACTAGGTTCCCTCTGCCTACCCTACTGTGTGCGGGATACAGCTTTTATAGCTTCACGCTGTATTCTGTACATATCAAAGTAGGCGCAGGGAACTTGGGAACCGAGTGTAAAAACACTCCGTTCCCATTAAGACACATTCTTCCCCCATTTTCCGGCGAATACTGGAGGTATTGCGTGTTGAGTGGCATAATTGAACGTCGCGTTTTACCTCGACATCAGAACGAAGAAATAAAAATATTAAAAACAAATAATTGATTTCCTCGAGTAGAAATCGAACTCACAATCTGTCGCGTTTACAAACACACACTAGTACCACTGCGCCACGACTGGCCTCAATATACACGATAAATGTTATAGCTAAACTTGAATATTTTATATTATTATCTAAGCGACCCAGCCTGCAAGCAGGTAACTATCTGTATGACGTGACTAAAAAATCAAGCATTTTTTTTTCAACCGATGAATTCGCGCTGTGTTGATAACTCGCGCTATTCGCCCTCACTTTCTCGTTTTGGGTCACTACTTCATGTGTCATTAAACGGTAACGAAACTTTAGACTCACAGATATGTAGAACTTTCACATTTCGGTTTTAAATAACAATAGTACTTAAAATTCCTTTATCATTTATTTCATTTCGATTAATTTTATTGGAATCTTAAGCAATACGATTCTTAGAAGTCGTTGTTGGAAAGCAATTACAGAATTTTATCAATTTTTTTTACGGTTGCCGTCAGTAGCTTCGTTTGCGCGAAATTAATAACCCTTCTCATATGATACTTCTATTTACCTACTACTCGTTGTCATTTATAATTTAAACATGTAGCAGTTAGGACACGAGAATCTAGTTTCAAGACACTCCTTTTTCCACTTTCCCCTAAATTCCAGAAATTGTATTTGTTTTTTAGTTTCCCGCTGTATAACAGAGACAAAAATGTATATACGTCTAAAATGTAACTTAATTGTGATAGCATTTTTTATCGCTTAAATTACTGTATTTAAAAACTTTCGTTTATTGTTCCGTAAAAAAATAGATCGTATTAAGGATATAGGAGTTCTTGCTATATTAAAAACCTTGGAACATCTTGGCGCCGGCGCTAGGACACCAAGGTGTAATTATGTATTCTCAGTAAGCATGATTTTGTCCCGGTAAGCTTCATCTGCATAGGGTGTATAGGTGGAGACTAATGATATTTCGTTCCGGTCGGAACGTGTTCCAGGAGCACAAAACGCTAGATCATTGATTCTCAACCTTCTTTTTGTCGCGGCACATATTTAACGATTTCAAAATTTGGCGGCACACAAAGAGAAATTAATTACTACACACACACACACTGCATAAATAGTTTATGACAAAAATTTTGAATATACGAATTTATTTTTTTGTGGATTTAAATATATATTCATGTTAAAAATATTTTTCTTTTTAAATGACGATGATGAATGAATTTAATTATATTAACATTATTATATATTTGCAAAATTTGGCGGCGCACACTAAAGTGCCGCGGCACAGTGGTTGAGAATCACTGCGCTAGATGACTGTTTCGGAACAATTCCGACTGACGAACTGCAACTGTTCCGAAACAGGAATGAGTCATCAGGAAGTTCCGAAACAATTTTATTCGGACTGCCCATTTAGTGCACACGCGTTTTCTGTTCCTAAGCCGTTCCACTAATTCCGACATTAAAAATTTTAGAGTTTTAAGCGGTTTCGTTCCGAACACTTATTTATTTTCAACGATATTGACTCTTCAATTTGTTGTTCCGTGTTCCTATTTCCTTTTGTATTTTTTTTTCTGAGAGCCTGTAGACTTAAAGGTAAAAATATAGTTTTAATAACTTGCTCTTAAAAAGTGGTCAAAATAACAATTCAGTTTATTTACTTGCATTTACTTTAATATAATTTATTGTAGGCCCTATTTTTAATTCATGATTTTTTTGGATTTTTTTAATCTCTAATTTTAATTGTTTTTTTTTAGTTCCATTATTACTTATGTATATTTAATCTGTGACTGCGACCGTATGGTCTAATGAAAATAAATAAGGGTAGTGTATAACACATTCTACGATGGCGGTAACTCTGAACGCAGATGCAGACCTTACATTGAAACTAGTATCGTAAAGTAAAATAATAGCCCTCCTCGACAAATGTATGGAAAGCTTTTTATCTACAAGCTAGTAGCTTCGGGAATTAAAACATTTCGTAATATTAGTACAGTTAATAGGTAATTAGGTATTATAAGAATTAAGTACGCGCCTTGACCTCCCGCCCGCCGCTCGCCGTCTGGCGAGGGCCGTGAGCAGCGAGGGCGCAGACTGCGTATTTTAGAAATGATATCACATTTGTAAAATACGCGATATATATTCTAAAATCATATAAATTTAGTTTTGTTGTTAGTCCAATATGGCCGCCGTAACAAAATTACGGCGTACTTTTTTTAAACCACCATCCAATATGGGTATGAAATATAAGAGATTAACTTGTAGAAAACGATAGATTTAAAAAACTTGGATTTGCCAAGAGGGCCGCTAGTAAAAAATAGCGGATTAGGTACATATTTTTGTTCAACCAAACCAATATGGGTATCAAATGTAAGGGAAACGGATTTTACTTCATCTAATACTTTGTAATTGAGGGAGCCGGGTGAACCGCGTCCACTTAAGAATAGTCTCGTGCCCAATACTACTAACAATAAATTAACCCTAAAAATAAAAAAAAGAATAAGATATTCTTCAAAGCTAAAAGTCAGGCCCTCCTGGAAGATCGAAATCGAAACAGGTAAATAACAAACAACGATAAAAATAAAAAAAATGTTTTACCATTATCTTATTCTACATAGAACGTAATATATAATATAAGTACAATAAATGAAAAAAAAAGAAATAACGAAACAATCAGATCATGTTTAAAATAACTGGTGCTTTCGTGAAAGTAAACATTAACACGCTTACCATTTGCATTAACAATTTACTACATATACCTATAACAAAATAACTAATAATAACGGTAATGCAAGCTTTAATATATTTTACAATTCGGTTATAATGAATTTATCGTCCTCTCTGATAAACCCGCAAATAGCAGGCAACACAAAGAAATAAAAAACAATCACTATTTGTTGAAGCAGTTGATAATAGATATTAAAAATTATTTTAATAATTAATAATTTTAAGAATTGAAATGAAATGGATATGTTTTATATTTTTCAAAAAATAAACAATCATAAAAATTTGAAATATGTGACGTTAACTCTTTTATCTTTTTTACATTAATATGTTTTAATTCTTCTTTCTGTATTTTTTAATTTAAACTTTTACTTTACAAATGCGACTTAAAATATTTTCATTGCATTGTACATTCATCTTTATACACACTTAACTAAGATGAAATAATAACATATTTTAATTCAAAAATAATAATGATATAAAATTTCATAATTTGAATACAAAAAAGGACCTATTGAAACATTTAAGGACCCAGAAATGACAATTACTTTTTTTTAAATATGAACCTTCTTAAATAAACCTTCTTTCTCTACTTTCATATGGTTTCAAAATTCAATATCTATCATTGTATGAACATTAATCACATTCTAACATGGAATTTCCCCGCTTTAGTGACATATTTGACACCCTTAAACGGTTTATATTTAGCTCCGTACATGTCCAGGCGGCTGACACGAAGCCCACTCACTGCTAACTGTGGTATTGTGAAATGAACGTTAATACTTGGGTTGGCACCACTTGTGTCGGCACCTGATGTTACTGACACCTGAAAGAACAAAATAATATAATTTTAGGATAATACAATGATAATGTGCCTCACATTATAAATAAGCCAGTAGTGGCGCAGGAGCAAGTCTGTGACTGTAAATGGAACAGGTTCATTCATACTCGAGAAAATTAAATATTTAATATTTTCATTTTTTCTCTCTCTTCCTGAGTCCTGCCTCACTGCCTACAGAAATCAGTGGAAAGTGAGGAGCGGAGTGTCTTAACACTTGTATTAAGAAACACCGTTTATCACTTTCCGACCAATTTTTGAGACATTGCGTGTTTTTTTCCTACTAAAACAGAGAAGTGAAAATAATTAAGATATAACCTTTTCCACGAATGAAATTCGAATTAATTTCGATCGCGCTTACAATCAGACGCTACCCCACTGCGCCACGACGGTCTAAGCATATTACAAATAGCTAAAACTCACACTTCCTCTAATATTAGGCAGTTTAGGCAATTCAATGCGTCCAATGTCCCACATCAGTACTTTACTGACAGGATCATACGAGTATTTCCCCTGGTTCGCTGTCAGGGAACAGTTCAGAACACATTTCGGCATACAAATTTCTAAAGCTACATCTACAACAAAAAGACAAACAGTTTGTATGTACAATTCCTTTTTTTAATGGGTTATTGTATAATAGTATTTTTTTATAAAAATAGAACAAAAGCTTTATAATAATGTTATAATCAATTGTAATCTTTATATTATAATATATGAGAAGCAAACATTACAAATAAATTTTAATATAAATAAAAAATATCACAAAAAAAAGTACCAAATATGATGGTTTTTATGCAAAACCAACTTTCAGTCTAAGTTAGGTTCAAATTCTTATTTGTTAATTAACAAACCATAACTTGATAATTGTTAACAATACAAAAAATAATAATAATACACACTTTCTAAAGTTCTTCCCATAGTTTGTTTAGGTCCAACAGTTAAATCGATTCTTCCCTGATCGCCATTTGACCTTAAAGTGAGATTGTGTCGCACATATATTGGAATAGCTACAACACTCTGTGACCCAATATGATAGGACATCAAACGGAAGTTACCATCTGGCGGTATGAATGATAATATTCGTTCAGACTGAAAATAAAATATTTATTATTAAAAAATATATACTTCACTTTATATAATTAAATGCGGCGTTGAGTTCTGCCACTCAACAGGCAATGCCTCCAGAATTCGGCAGAAAGTGGGAAACGCAGTGTCTTAACACTAGGTTACCTCTGCCTAACCTGCTGTGTTCAGGATACAGTGTGAAGCTGATTTATTTTATTTTATTATATTTTTTTATATTAAAAAAAAAATCTTAAAATTTTACAGGGTGGAAGCGTCTGGGCTCCTTTTACAGGAGCAGCATATAGGATAAAATATTTCAAATCCATAATTAAAATAATCAAGATTTGTCAACAGTTTAGACATAGGATTTGTTTTTTTATTTTGCGATTTTTATCCATCCAACTTAAGCACCTACTACTATTAAAATATTACCAAACGTTGCTGATCTTACGCTTAGCTTAGCTTAGAAAGAATTCTACAAAACATACCAGTACGAGAAAGAGATATCTCCCGTTCTATTCTACGCAATTCCCTTTTTTATATAATAAACCTAAACAATGTTCAACTTCACTGCCAATATTTTTACCAATATTGTGTCTGTGTGCGTCATTCTTAATAAATAGCGTGTTTAATAAGTAAACAACGATAATTTTATTATTTGTTTAGTTTGAAAAAATCACTTTTTAATTTTTGCTAAATTTATTTTATTTTAATTGTATTAAGATTTTATAGAGTAGTTAAAACTATGATGTTATTCAAAGTGGTGATGACAAAAACACTCTGTACAACGATATTAATACAAGTATATTTAAAAATATAATTAAGTAGGTAAGTAAATTAAATTGTGAAAAAAATCATCATCTTACCTCCCATCTCTTAAATCTTACACAGGGGTGAAATGATACATCATCAAATAGACGAGGATTCACAAATGTGAGTGTCAGGTCTGGCATACCACTCAATTTGATACAGCAATCAATCTATAAATTAATAACAACAACTTTAGTAATGCTTACTAATCAATTGAGGCCAGTTGTGGCGCAAGGCCACAAAGTGTGACTGTAAACGACTGGTATTTTTTTGGTGTCGAGACAATGCAATGCTTCAAGAACTCTTTATAATAATATTATATTCATTTGTAATTCTTTACGTTGGCGGAAAGTGGGGAACAATGTGTCTTAACACTTGGTTCCCTCTGCTTACCATGCTGTGTGCAGGATAAAGTGTGAAACAGATTTTTTTTCTTATTAATCACTATATATTATCTCAAAAATTCTCAGAAAATGGAGAACAAAATGTATGTGGGAGAAGCAAGACAAATACACCTAAATATCAATGACTATATTATTATCATTATTATACATTACCTCCTTAAAATTTTTGAGGCTATAACAATTGTTTTAACAACTTATCTGCTCATAGCTAATAATAAGATAGCTAAACTGATGATGTAATAAGAAAAATAAACTAAATTTAGAATTATAATATAATTTATAAATATATTATAAAATTATTCTTATAAAAACTTACATATCCTTGTATTTCTGCAGAAACTGTTGCACCACTTTTATCAATAATAGCATCTACTTCTTCAATAACATCAAAATATGCTTCATTGTTCGCATATTTTACACCAGATCTTCTCCATGGTACATTAGAAAGCTGACCAGAAGGCAGTATGGAAGACACACTAAGAAGTAGTAGTAGGTAGAATCTTATTAAAAACCACATAGAGATTATATAAACATTAGAATTTCCTTATTGAATTGTTCAATTTAAAAAAACATACATATATTACTAATATAATATTGTATGTAGATCAAGGATTTCTGGTAAATGGGCACAGCTTCTAACTGTAAATGCAACAAATGGGGTTTTAATTTTCACTGGGAGCACATTTTTTATTTTTTCTCCCTCTGACATAGTATTCACAATACACAAGCCTAGAACATGGCTTGTAATAACATGTATGAGAAAAATGATTGTGAAAGTTACCTCGGAGTTTAAATGTGTTGGTCGTATTGGATGTGTAAGATACACACTATACTGATTTAACATTTAGATCTATACTATTCCTGGATAGGAATTTTTAACTTTTAAGTTGATTTGAATGTACAATTTTAAATAATGTAATGAAAAATGTTTATTATAGCTTCACACTATATCTCATGTATAGCAGTGTATGCAGAGGGAACCTCTTCCTTCAATTTATTTTTATTTTCTTATTTTTGAGTGGAGACATCATATAATTTAGAATTTACAAACATATGTTTGTTCAAAACACAAAATATGTACAACTCACTTTGATTTACCAGTCACAGTGTTTGCAATTGTCCTCAGTATATTAGGTGGTTTGATAAGCTCTTTGAGGATATTACTTTCAGTAGCAAGAGGGAAACCATTGTCCAGCATCTCATCAAGTAGCTAAAATATATTATTTAAATATTAGTTTTCTTATTTTATACATTAATTAAATATATAAGAAAAAGTCTCTGATATAACTGGAAAAAGAAAGGTAGGAAAAAAATATCTATACTAGTACCTCATAAACCACAACATAATTTTCCTTAATAATAGTTTCTGTACAGTCTGAAAAATAATCCTGAAACATTTTTTTTTATTCTGTTATTTAAATCATCAAAATAAATAATAATAAACGTAATTTAATATTAGTTGTCTAACCTGGAATGTATCAACAACTCTGTGTAAGAATTCAATCACAAAAAGAGGGGCAACTTCTTGTTTACTAACTGCCACAAGTGCCACTCCTCCTCTTTGAATAGATATTAAGTAATGATGAGGTGCAGCTAGTACAGGAGGAACATCCTAAATTTAAAACACAGAAAATATATGGAAATGTGTATGTGTAAAGGTTTAAGAAGCAGTTGAATATTTTACACAATTAAAAAACTTACATTGGGTGAAGCTCTTTGAGCTTCTAAGTAGTAGTCACATACTGATCTTGGTATCACACTGCGCCAATGTTTCTCAAGAAAAACATCCCTAAAGTAAATTAAATATAATTCAATAATTTCATTCAAAATATAATACATCCATAGGAATATTCTGTGTAATCTTAGAAATCTGACAAATAATCTAAAGAAATATAACACTATAATATGTAGTATACATAGTGTTGTTCTACTGTATTCTAAACTTACCCAGAAGGATTAATAATAAATAAACTGTGGATCATTTTAAGTTACAATATGTTAATAGGACTTTCTTCTTTTTTTCTGTTGTTTTTATTTAATACATTTCTAACCTTCTTTATAATTTTTACAAAAGACTATATAAGTAAAAGCGCGCTTCTATTTTAAATTATATCATTTACATTAAGTCTTTAATACTCAAAATTATAGTACACAAAGTGAAATTGTAATGTCAATCAATCAATGTAAAACTTTCATTTTAGCTGTTGGTTGACTTTGACGTACCAAACAATAGGATTACCATTTTAATCAAAACCATACCATAACTTTTTCATAAATTGAATAATGTTATAAATTTAACTTTTTATATTTATTACAAATTTAATATATTGTTTATTAAAAATATTTTTAAAGAAATCTTTACTTAATCATAAATAATAAATTATTTTAAGAAGATGAATATTATATTAAAGACTCGACTAAATAATAAACAAGTAGTCCAAATAAGTTTCATGATTCGCTTAATCATTAAACTTGTCTAGAATACTTGTGTACCAATATTTGATGATTTATACTTTTCAATTCTGAAATATATTGGCAGAGCACACTTCAACTTTTTCATTTCATGTTTCAAAAGTGTCTAATATTTTGGAATCACTTATTCCTCTCTGATCAATAGATCTCAAAACTTCCAGTTTCTTATGTGACTAGAAGTGTGGATGCCTCGTGCTGTCTGTGGCTGTCTCAAAATGAAAACAGACCCCTTATTCTAGCAACGACAACATATTGGTCTGTTCCCAGGACAGCATCCTAAGCCCTCGCATGTTCATAACTTGACCTTAAATATATTGGAATAGGTCAATCATATCTACTAGGAATAAGTCAATCATACTTTTCACAGTGAAAATGTAGCTGAAGAACTTTCAAATGGAGCTGATGAAGGAATAGCCAAAAAGATTTATGAAAGACAAGTTAGCAGTAAGAAAGGTAGGGCTCCTCCTACCTTTGTTACGGCTCACTTTTTCTTCATAAATTCTTATTGTTATTTACACCATCGCTTCTGCTAAGTCCTAACTTTGAGCTTTGGTAAAAGCGCGACGTTGAGAAACATTATAATAATTTTATTATAGCTAATCACCCCAAGTGAAGATGAAATCCAGAACCATCAAGTGCAGAGAGGCGCTTTTATTAGTGCCGCTTCGCCCGCTTAAAATACATGTTTATTGATTTAACAAGCAGAATTGATTGACAACTATATTGACTTCTAATATGATTTTTTACGACATTATCGTCAAAGAATTTTTGATTGTTTTAAATAAAAAAATACGACCATTGTTGATATTTGATATTTATAAAATATACATAAAGCTAATTATTTATTACACGTATATATTTTTGTAACTTTATGTTCTTTTTACCTATATAATATACTCTGTTAAATGTGCTGATATCAGTGAATAATTTAATTTACTCATTCAGAAACAGCTTTAAATGTTAAATTATTGATTTGAAGGATTCATAATATTTTTTGTAAAATAACTGTAATAATTGCATATTAACTCCTGTACAGTTTTTAAATTAGTTACATATATTAAATGAACGACCCAACCAAAAAATCTTTGTATTTACTTGATATTTCTTTCAAGATCGTTCTTTGTCTCTGTTGAATTAATTACGACTTTTTCAAATGACGTTAACTTTTTTTTAATGAACCGATTTTGATGAACTAAACTTTAGTAGTTAAGTTGAGTTAAAACAAAGCAATTGGTGAAATTTTCAAGTAAATCGGTTGAGTACTTTCAGAGAAAAATGCGGACAAAAATATGTCGACAGACAGACAGACAGACAAGAAATTAAAAAAAAATCTTTTTGCTTTCTGTTATTCTTTTTAAGTATCCCTCTATCTATTTCAGTCAAAATTACTAAATGTACAGACAAAATATTTTTACTGTCTTATTATATATAGAGATTATAATATGGTATCGTCTAGGATCGAATGGGCGTATCTAGAGAAATTTTCATTGGTTTCGCTTTGTTTTTACTTTTGAACTGATCTTCTTCTTAAACTTCTGGAATGGGCATCAAACTATTCGGAGATGGGCAAAGAACATCCGGCTCCCTCATTCCTACGCCGTGGGCTTAAGAAGGAGGGGAAGTCCACATGGAACAAATATAAATATCCCTGTTTGTTCATGTCCGGAAGCGTAATCAACTTAGTCGAGGAGATTAAAGCGCAGCCCTCACAAGTAATATCCGCGATTGTGAGAAAATCCCCTTGTCACATGTTAAAAGATCGATCAAGGAAGAATCCGTTGGCATGTGGCAGGACAGTTACCGAAAAAATCCTGCCTGATGTAGCAGTAGCCTAC
This sequence comes from Heliconius erato x Heliconius himera, assembly GCA_013421005.1. Classification (NCBI taxonomy): domain Eukaryota; kingdom Metazoa; phylum Arthropoda; class Insecta; order Lepidoptera; family Nymphalidae; genus Heliconius; species Heliconius erato x Heliconius himera. The sequence continues at coordinate 34,875 of JAATLQ010031510.1, forward strand.
AAAATAGTAAGGACGACAGGATTGTCTCCTGTACAGGGGCAAATGTTGATGGGTCATGGAGGTCACTAATTTTGTTAGTGCAATCGCATATCCGTCAACTTAGTTACGAGTTATCTTTCCCGTTGAAGTAACATGAAATTTATTTTCACATTTATTAACACTTAATTGTTTCCTTTTAGAAACTTATTTTACTTATTTGATCTTAGTTTCGGCCGAAACTGAAACTTTCTTTAATATAAAGAATTATTAATGACAATATTTAATTAATGACAATAACATGACAAACAGTCGATATGATCATCTCGATCATTGTCAACTATTTTTACCCCATATGACATTAAAATTCTATGTTATAAATTTACAAAGAGTATTTGAAAAATATCCTTAATTAACAATGACTTCACCGTGCACAAAGTGTGACTGGTTGTGGGTTCGATCCCCACTCGAGGAAATGAATTATTTATTTAAATTTATACTTCCATTTTTTCGCTGTGGTGTCGAGGCAAAGCGCGGCGTTGTAATCCGTTACATTTGTTTTTTAAAAATATTTTTCTAAACTTACTTTGAAATAACACTTTAAACACGTTAAAAATAAAAACATAAACATTGAATCTGTATGTTAAAAAACTTTGTATCTGTGAAATAAATAAAATAGGGCTCTTTAGTTAATATCTGAAACAACTTTTGTTCAAAAAAGACAAGAATTAAACACAATCTTATTCCTCACATCTCAAAAATAATAAAATTGTTTTCATTACTACAAACAAATCAAATTTAAAATATTTAATAGAAGATGTAGATAATCACCAGTGCACTCACAATAAAGACTTTAAGTACCAATGTCCAATAGTTTATTTTATTAATTATGAAGTTGATAATTCATTTAATATATTTCTTATATTTAGTTTAAAAGGAAAAATGTATTAAAGTTAGTAATATAACCCTACATAATGTGTATAAATTTATTTAGAAAATTAAACACCTAAGGTCATTGTAATTAAGCTGCACAAGGTCTAACAGCAAACATAACAGTTGTGAGTTTGATCAATTTAATTTGATGAATTATTTTCATATAATTTTCATGTTTTCATATATAGAGTATGGCATTGAGTTTGTTTGAGATGTAGAGCAGATAATTAGTTTTTCATCAATGAAGCTGCTCTTGCTAGCCTGCTTTATGGGAAACAAAGCATAAAGCCATAAAAATGAAAGCCAAAAAAAATCTTATGCTATTCTATAAACTGCATTTTACAAGACACTGGGTAGTAGAAAGCTGAGCCAAATACTGGTTTTTTTAATATAAATATGAAGTAGATTTTTTTTTATTTAACACACACTATATTACAAATACTAAATCGAGAAGTGCCTTAGTAAGATCTTTAATATTCAAATTATGTATATAAACACATGTATGATCAATGATTATATTAAAGATATGTTGTTATTATAATTATATAGTTTAATTCTTATCACTTATATATTAATTCAGTAAATTTTCGTTATACTGTGGCATGTTTACAACAAAATAAAATTGTCTTATAATAATATTATAATATAAAAAAAACAATTATAATTCTTTTTTTTAAATATGAATAAATCATTAAGCAAAAATATAACAAATATTAAAGTTACTGAAATAAGAATTATAAAATAAGAAAAATAAAAATAAAACACAACTTTGTCTTACATTTTTATTTTGTCCCTTTCTTAAAAACACTTAACGGTTGGATTTAGCAACACGTTCCAACTCGTCTTTCTTCTTGATAGCATAAGAATTAGATGAACCCTTTGCTGCGTTAATGAGCTCATCAGCAACACATTCAGCAATGGTCTTAATGTTTCTGAAGGCTGCTTCTCGTGCTCCTGTGCACAACAGCCAGATAGCCTGGTTCACACGACGTAAGGGAGATACGTCTACGGCTTGACGACGTACTGTACCAGCACGACCGATTCTAGTAGAATCTTCACGAGGACCAGAATTGATGATTGCTGTCACAAGTACTTGGAGAGGGTTTTCACCTGTCAGGAGATGGATGATCTCGAAAGCGTGTTTAACAATACGCACAGCCATCAGCTTTTTGCCATTGTTGCGGCCATGCATCATCAGAGAGTTAGTAAGACGTTCAACGATTGGACATTGGGCCTTACGGAATCGCTTGTGTGCGTATCTACCTGCGGAGTGTGGCAAATACTTTGCGAATTTTTCCTTGACAGAAATATGATCTTGCAAGGACATATCAGAGACCTGGACATCATAACAGCTCCATCGTCCGAATAATTTGATTTCGGGAATGTCAGCCGGTTGTGGCAATGGCATGCTGTCGATAGCCATGCTGCCCGCTTCCACGCCATCCTCGTTCCAGTTTTCCTCAACCATTGTGAACACCTAAAATATTAAATACAAATATTCACTTTTCACTATTTATAAAAATAAGAATAAGTTGTGACACCAAATGGTAAATATTTAACATACCTTTTCACAAACTGAAAATTATAACCTCGCGTTGTCAAAAGAACACGAGAAAAAGGAAGTTAGCAATGGGTAGAATATTGTTGTTGGCAATATCGAAATTATTGCCAGTTTTTAATAAAAATATTATAGATAGATAAGTAGAGTGCACACGATAAGATTTTTTATTCAATTACAAATAATATTGTCAGTTTTATAAAGAAGTTTAGAATATTATTATAGTAAAATATTTTAATTTATAAGTATAATTCATCGATAAATCAATATAAATTATATACGGTGCTAGCGTACCGTTGTAGGAATAGACCAACCATACTATTTTTTTCTTCTCACAATATAAAAATTTATTGATTTAAATTGATATTATAATCTTGGTTTAAATTTATAATCTTATCCATAACTTTAATATCTTTCTTTGTAAATATATTTTTCTTCTTCAAATATTACTAAAAGAAATATAATTTATATTATTCTTTGCGGAAAGCAAGTTTCTATGCAGATTTTTTTAGTCTGTTCACATTTAATAACATCTATATATGTAACTGATCGCTGTTTGTATATGGGAGATATATGAGAAATTTTATTTTTGTGTACATCAATGCTATAGAACACAAAAAATATCTAATTTTTGTCTGCTTGTCTGTGCGTTTGTGCACTAATTTGAAAGTCGGTTAAAATACGCACTTTCCTTAAAATAGTAATTTATATAAAAAATATTTAAATTCATTGATAAATGAAAATGTGATTTCAATATAAATTTATATTTTAAATTCGGCAAAATTGCTACAAAATAAATGAAACTTAAAAGGCTGAAACTTTAGTTCCCAAAGTATGGATATTACCTTTAAAATTATAATATTATAGAACACAAAGTAATCCAGATTAATAAAGCAATTAGTTAAAGCGGTGAGAGGGTTGCTAGTTAACAATATTTCTGACTGATATTTTTATTAACATTCATATAAAATAAAAAAGATTATACAACAGTAATATAAAATTTTTGCTTACATTAACCATTATACACTATTTTTCCATAATTAATTAATATTATATTATTTTAATTAAATACTTATGACAATGCTACTTCTATCATTTTTTCTATTGTAGTTAATTTTTCTCTTGGTTTTCCTAGTTTTTTACCTACTTCAATTTCATATGCATCTATTTTTTCCCAACCATTCCAATCAATCACCGGACTTCTTGTTTTTAAAACATCTTTCTTTAGCTGCTCAAAGCCACCTTTGGTAGAATTTTGATTATTTCTTTGTAGGTCTTCACTCATTAATTTAGCAACTTGAAAAGCATTACCCATTGTATGTAATATGACTCCAACAGGACCAGTCCCTAGCCATCCTGCTACATACAGTCTTGCTTTATCACTGGCATTATTATCAATTATCCTACCCTTATCATTAGGCACCACACCATTAGAGAAGGTCAAATCATCATCAACTTTAATACTTTTATATCCTATACTCCGAAATGCAAGACTACAATTTAACACTTCTTTTTCATCAGTAGAAATACATTTTTGTTTTTCTATACTATCACCAATAAGTTTATTACATGACAATTCAATACCAACTAAAGATCTTTGTTTATTTATTAAAAATTTAAGGGGACTTCTAAAAAAAATTGGTCTAAATATTGGATGATTACTATTGGCTTGCTGTGTACTTTCATTAAGTGATGATAGCATAAGTTCTGTTAGTCTTTTTCTAGGTCTTTGTAATTTACTAACAGCATCTTCAACTCCAACAAAGTCTTCTTGTCTCCAAGCAGTAGCACAATTTTTAAGTTTCACCTGTTCTCGTAATTCTTTAATTGTAAATGCAACATGTAGGGGCCCTCTTCTTCCTACAAGGTAAAGATCTCTAATTTTTGAATCTGCTAACTCTTGTAATGCATATTCTGTTATATCTGTTTTTTTTAACTGATCTAAGGGTGATAATAATATTCTAGCGACATCTAAAGCAACATTTCCTTGTCCAAGTATTGCAGCTGTGTGTCCTGATAGATCAATCTAGAATGTAAATCACTTTAAAACAATTTCATTTAAAATGTGTAATAATCATGAAATCAAAGATCTTAGTAACTTTAAAATAATTTAAGGTGGTTATCGATTTTTTAAAATTTATACCTTAAGATTTCTGTCACGGGGGTGCCCATTATACCATCCTACAAAATTTCTTGCTGCAATAATATTTGTTGCATCTTCATTTTCAATGCCAAGAGTTTTATCTTCTTCTGCTCCATATGTCTGAAATCATTTAACAAAGTTTTATAATTATTTACTTGTAAGCAACTCAGAATATTTTATAAATATATTTATTTGTATAAAAA
>JAATLQ010031510.1:39699-51017 GCA_013421005.1 Heliconius erato x Heliconius himera
TGACTTCTGGATGATCAGGAGCAACACCATATCTTTAAAAAACAATAAAAACGGGACTTAAAACTCACAAATTACTTAATATATACCAAATGTATTAGAAATATATTACCGTACTAATCCAAATGGAACAGGTAACTTCTCTATTATGTCAATTTCTACTGCACTATGTTTTTTTTTCAAATGCATTGCAGCATAAAAACCAGCTGGTCCAGCTCCCACTACACAAACACGGGGTGTATGTTTAAGCGTAGAAACTAATCGTTTAGCCATTTTAAACGTTTTGAAAGTCATTGTCCACTTTATTTTATTATTGCAAAAAACACACCAAGTTTAATCACAAAACTAAAGGTATTTAGAAAATATGTAAATAGAAAATTGTAAACAAGAAGTAAAAACACTGTCAATGAAATGTCAGATAAAAAATATTTTAATTCCAATTAAGTACATAAAAAAGATTAATTTTTATTTATTAGTCATATCGATTATTTAAAATATACTTGATTATACATATGGTAAATATCATATTTATTATAAATATTTATTAGTCATATCGATTATTTAAAATATACTTGATTATACATATGGTAAATATCATATTAATTAACTCAAAGAACTCAACAAATTAAAGATATGTTGTAACTTATAGATATGTTGTACTTAAAGATATGTTGTAACTTATACCCTTTGGGTATATGTGTTCTGTGCTTATAGCTCCCTAGTCCCTATATTATCTATGGCAAATGGCAATCATTGAACTTGATTGAGTTGATTGTCAATTGTTCTACTTTGAACTTACTGTGATTGTCATTTTTGTCTTAAAAATTAAAATAAAAAAATATATACATATAAAAATTACTTAATTTATTTTGAAAAAACTCCAATTTGTATTAAATAGCAACATTATTTTTCTCCTCTATAAAAATTTATTAATTTTATATGTAAAAAGCCGTAATGGCTCATGTAACAGACATGAAAATTCTATTTTCTAGGTTGTGTTCTATGAAAAATGGGTTAGTATAATGATAAACAATAATTATTGTGTACATACGCTAGTTTAGTTAAAAAAATTGCAGAACCTTTTAAAAAGTTTTATTCAATTGGCGATATCACAATAAAAAACTCTTTGATTTCCAGTTTTAATTATTACTTTTATGTTAAATTGTGTACCTTTATCCAAAAATTAAATATATTAAATATGTTTTTAGTTTACCTTCATTTAAGTATGGCAGCCGAAGTTTTAGCCAAAATATTGATAAACCACAACAGCCCCTTCCCAAAGGTAGTGTTACACCTTTGCCTCCTCTGTCAGAAGCGATGCCCAACCTTCCACCAGTAACTTATGCATCTTCAAAATCAGAAAACTATACCACAGAAGTGACTGTACTGAGCAATGGTCTAAGAGTTGCATCAGAAAAGAAATTTGGTCAATTCTGCACTGCTGGAGGTAAAAACTATGATAGCAAAAGAAATAATACCAAATAAAGTATAATGAGAAATACTTTAATTGCAAATACTAAGGATTTATCTTTCCAATTTCAGTTGTCATAGATTCTGGACCAAGGTATGAAGTTGCATACCCAAATGGAATTTGTCATTTTCTGGAGAAACTAAGTTTTGGGGTAAGTTGGTTAGAAACTAATAATGTATGTGCTTCTTTGAATTACAATATTGTTGTTCTGTTATTAAAAATATTTAAATCAAAATGGAAATCATGAAATATTTTTAGGCAACTCATAAATATCCTACTCGAGATGTGATGTTAAGAGAATTAGAACGCCATGGAGGCATATGTGACTGTCAAGGTTCGAGAGATACCACTGTTTATGCTACCAGTGCTGATTCTAGAGGGCTGGAAGCTGTCACTCAGGTAATAAATCTTACTTATTTTTTTGTTTCACTATGTATCCTGCATAATAGCATGATATGAAGAGGAGTGTTAGTGTTAAGACACTCCATTTCCAACTTTGAGGCGAATTTTCGAGAAATTGTATTTTGTGAGGCAGACATCAATGCTTCACTTTGACTTGTAAAAAAAATTAACTTATTGCTCAGATAGGGAATGGAACTCACAAATGTCACATTTATAATCATGTCCAATATGTGGTGCTATTATAATGACCATATTTATATTTTTATTCCTATAAAAAAAATAGATCTTCCTTTTTCATATAAATAAAAGCTGACATTTGGAACTTGGTCTGCATTTTATAATTCTTATTGCTTATTAGATATGTGGGTTGGGTATGATTAATAATAACATAACTGTAGCAATCTAATAAATTAAGTAGTAGTTATTAAATTCACATACATAAAAAGGTGTTTTTATAAATTTACTATTTTAGGTTTTAGCAGAAGTGACGTTAAGACCCCAGTTGACAACAGATGAAATTGAAGGAGCGAGACAAGCTGTAGCCTTTGAACTTGAGACTTTGTCCATGAGGCCTGAACAAGAAACTATTTTGATGGACATGATACATGCTGTATGTATATTAATATGAATTTAATCTGGGTGCTTTTTTGACTGTTTTTATAATTATGATAATATAAGTCTAGAATGAGAATCGAACCTACAACTATTGCGTTTACAGTCACATGCTTATGCCACTGTGCCATGACAGCCTCAAGAAAGAATAGTATTATGGAATATATAAAATAAGATATAATTTAAATTTTAATTAATTACAGGCTGCATATAATCAAAATACTCTGGGCCTTCCGAAAATATGTCCAACAGAGAATTTGATGAAAATAGACAGAGATGTCATCTTGAACTACTTAAAGAATCACTACACCCCAGACAAAATGGTTGTTGCAGCAGTTGGTGTAAGTTGATTACATGTTTTATTTATATATTTACTTAAATTTTGCATACAGAAATTAACAATAATTGCAAAAATAAAACTAAGAAGTAAAGATTTAAAATATTTCCTGTGAATTGTATCATAAAAATTCAAGAATATTTAAAAGGAAAGATTAATAGCTATTGATTCTTATCCAGAATAACTAGCAATGTATATAATAATAAAATTGAAATATTGATATTAGAAGTGAAAAAAATATTTATATATTTTTGAATTTCCGAATATTATTATTTGACTTACTTATTAAAGTCTAAATTTATGATAAGTGACGGAGTAAATGCTAACAATATATAATAAAGTAACATTATTTTTACAGGTGGAGCATGGTCCTTTCGTAGAGTATGTACAAAAATATTTTGTTGATATGAAACCAACTTGGCATTCTGAAGGAAACTTTTCTCCACAAACAGACAAATCTCTTGCACAATATACAGGTGGAATAGTCCAAGTAAGATAGAAAAGTGTATAAGTCTTGTGATGAATAACACATTTATTTTAAATAGTTATTAATATTGTAATATTTTATTGATTATTAAAACCCTCCCTCTCTATCTATCCCTCTGCCTACCCTGCTGTGTGGAGTACAGCATGAAGCTGATATAAAAAAAAGACAGCAGTGACAAAATCTTAAAAGATAATAAGCACTGACAGTTTTTACATGGGCACATTTCTGTTATATGATTTTTGTGTAAATTTAGCTTTACATGTGCATATTTTTTTTTATTGTCCTATTTGTTATGTTCAATTAAATAAACTCATATTTTTTTTTAGGAAGAGTGTGAAATACCTTTGTATCCTGGTTCAGATTTACCCGAATTATCACATATTGTTATAGGATTAGAAAGTAAGTACAAAAAATTCTTGATACATATTTAAATTCTCTACTATTAGGAAGTCAACTCTTGTTTGAAAACAGAGATACATTTATTGGCCATTGTAACGCAGTGGGACAGTGTCCAACTGTAATTGCAGTGGTTGTGACTGGGGCCTCAGAGGAATTAATTATTTTCATTTCCTGATTCTGATAAAAAAAATTGTGGCATTGACTCCCACAACTCAACAAGTTTCGTCTTGAATTCCGGTGGTACTAGGTTCCCTACCTATTTTGCTATAGAGTGTGCGCGTTGTGCGTTGCGCTCTTGTATGGTGTTGTTGTTGTACCTGACATCATTAACCCCTCGTAGCGTTTGACGTCCATTCTCTCTAGTTACTACGCTAGGGGGCCAGTCGTGGCACAAAGTGTGATCGTAAACGCAGCTGGATTTAATTTATTTCCTCCAATGGGAAGAAATAAAAAAAATCGCAATGTATTCCGGACACATCAGTGTAGGCAGAGGGAATATAGTGTAAAGACACTCTAACCTCCATTTTCTCCTGAATTCTTGAGACATTGTGTGTTGAGTGGCGCAATTTAACGCCCCGCTTTTTCTAGACTTCAGAACAAAGAAATTATATTAAATGTTATCATTTACTCCAGTCAAATATTTATTTAAATCTATATTTTCCTGCCAACACCCTGCTGTATGCAGGATACAGCGTGTCGCTAAATAAAAAAATGGATAAACTATGTTTCTTAATATTATATTATATATAAAGTGTTAAAATTGATATGATACAAAAACTATTTGTGATTTGGCCAGGTTGTTCCCACAGCGACCCTGACTTCGTGGCGACGTGCGTCCTCAACATGATGATGGGCGGCGGCGGCTCCTTCTCCGCGGGCGGCCCCGGGAAGGGCATGTACACGCGGCTGTACACTAATGTGCTTAATAGGTGCGTGTTAAGTGATTTTTGTAAATTGTATTAGATACAATTTTTTTTAGTTTTTTTTATTTTTTCAATAAGAGTTTTGTGATTCTTTGATATATTAGTTTTATCAAAATTAAACATTTTAATCTTTATTTTTACTCTTATGTTTGAAATTATAAAATTTAAAAATATTCTGCAGTAGTTATCAATTTATTAAAAACTATATTTTTTTATAGTGGTTCATTTGGACATTAGGGTGGAATTGAGACTATTTTTAACATGTTTTTATTAGCTTTAGTCATATGCACAGATGATATAACGGAAACTTTGAACATAATTTTGACCGACTTTAAAACGTCGGAACGATTGAAGGATTTGAAATTTTGCGTACTTATTAAGGACCGATGACAATACAATAATATGAAACAAAAATCAGTCAAGTGCCAATCTGATTCGTCCATCGAGGGTATAAAATATAATTAATAATATATAAAAAAAAAACACGAACAATATAACTAAAAATTATATTTTTTAATAGAAAAATACCGTAACGTCAGACGTTCCGTTCTCTCTGACTACCCCGCTAGAGATAAAGGGTGAAACTAAGTTAAGTTAATAGAATAATGTAAACGCTTTTTTCCAGATACCACTGGATGTTCAACGCGACGGCGTACAACCACGCGTACGGCGACTCGGGGCTGCTGTGCGTGCACGCGGCCGCGCCGCCCGCGCGCCTGCACGACACCGCGCTCGTGGTGGCGCGCGAGCTCGCCGCCATGGCCGGCAGCGTGTCCGCCAACGAGCTCAGGGTATTCGTTTGATATTGTACTTGTGTTTTAAGGATACGCGGTATATACCGTGGGCAGGGGCAGGAGGGATTTAGTTTTAAGACACTCCGTTTTCCACTTTACTCCTAATTTATGATACATTGGTGAATCACAATGGCGTGCTTGCGAGCTGCGGTGCCTTAACTGGCTTCAGGGCGATATAATATAATTATTGTCGAGGTCAGTCGTGGCGCAGGGAGACAAGTGTAACTGTAAAATCGACTGGTTGTGGAAATTAAATATTTATTTAAAATAACATTTTCATCTTCATCCTGGCGCACATGGCGGCGTTGAGTTCCGCCGCTCAACACCCAATGCGTGCAGAATTCGGCGGAAAGTGGCCAACGGAGTGTCTTAACACTAAGTTTCTTCGGCCTACCCTGCTGTGTGATGTATACAACGTGGAGTTGTTTTAATTTTAATAAATAGTGAAGACGACGTTCATTCAATACAATTCTAAAACATTATGATTTCTTTCATTATATTTCTTTAAAAAAATACAAACAACAAAAAAAAACGTATCTTTTTTTATTAGAGAGCTAAGACGCAGCTACAATCTATGCTGTTAATGAATCTCGAAGCGAGGCCTGTAGTGTTCGAAGATGTCGGCCGACAAGTGTTAGCGACGGGCAAAAGAAAACCACCATCATACTTTATCAATGAAATTGGTAAGTCTAATATTTATATACGCTATTATATATGTATGAGACATAAGAAAAAAATAATAATAAATAAGAATAAAATCGTTTTATACGATATTGTATGTTTACTGATACTGTAAACTATTTTGTTATTTCTTAGAAATCTAAAAGAATTTAATAAATGTATGTATATATTAAGTGTCCAAGTTAACTGATTAATATAAATAATATTTACGCTAAGTATTAATTTATTTGTTAATTATATTATATTGTTAAGTAAGTAGTAAAGTATTTAATTTGGGCAAATTATCATTTATTCCCCTTTTAATAATATAAATGTCAAAAATTTGACAATAACAATAAACCATATTGTGTATGAATACCACAATACGAAAATGAGTTCACAAATATGAGTTCAAGCATATAAAGCCAATTTAACACACTCCAAGTGTTCTCAAACTTTATAAATTATTTTGTCGGGTTTTAACGTAAATAAATATATTTTTGTAGAAAAAATCCAAGCCGAGGATATCATCCGCGTGGCGCGTCGTATGCTCAGCAAGCCGCCGGCGGTGGCGGCGCGCGGCAAGCTGGCGCAGCTGCCCGCGCTCGCCGACATACACGCCAGCATGGCGCCCGACACGCCCGGCCGCATGAAGCTCTTCCGGATGTAGCATTTTGATTCGTATTAATTATTAAATTACATTATTTTATTTAGAATATATATGTTTGTTTTATTTTTGGTGTTCCTGAATATTTTACTGATTTGATGGTTGTTTTTGATGTTTAGGGAAATATATAGGTATGTAATATTTGCAAATATATACGACAGTAAAAAATATGTAACATTGAATATTGAGATTTAAAAAATATAGATTAGGATTATTTTGCTACAGTGAATATTCAACATTATAAATACAAACTGCTGATGAGATATGAACCTAAAGCATTCATGAAGGTCCAGTATGTTTAATAAGCCACACATGAGTAATATAATGTAATTTAATAAATTACCATGCAAAAATTGAATCAACTCGCACACTAAGCCCAGTTATGAAACAATAGTAACAATTTTTCCCGACTGCTAAGGAAGGGTTATAAATGTTATAAAACTGTTGGTAAAAATATATAAATTTAGTAAACTTAAATAAAATTTGGGAAATATTGTTATATTTTCCAAATTTTACACTACAAGCCACTAAAGTTCAACTTTCTACATCTACATATATCACATTTAAAATCAAATAAAAGTTTATTTATGTAATGATTCATTTATTTATGTACAAATAACACTTAGATCTAAAGCTATGAACATATAAAATATGGTAAAGAATAAATCAAACCATGAAAGTTTATATAAAAGGAATTAAGTCTTAAAACCATAACAAATGAACAGTCAGTCTTACATGACTAAGAATGAATTGAAATGATATTATTCAATATTTAAAGTAACAACTGCCTATTATTTATAAATATAATTAGTAAACTGAATTCGTTTAATTATTCATATATGTCAATTATTGTGCATTTAAACCCTGTATATTTTATTTAAAAAAAAAGAAACTCCAGCACAAGTATTGCGAATTGATGCATTATGTTATAAAATATCTACTATTTTTTCCACTACACTTTTGACAACTATACTTAATGGAAGATTTACTTGTGTTATTTTTTTTATATTACTTTAAAAAAGTATTTTTATTAATTTTGTGCCAGTTTAACAGCAGTCTTAGCAGCTTCATCAGCATCATTGATAATTTTCAAAGGCAACTTGGATTCTTCAAGAATCTTCTTTGCTTCAGTTGAATTAGTGCCTTCCAATCGGATTACAAGTGGATGTTTTGGTGGGTTCTCTTTACATGCTGCCACAATACCTTTAGCTACCGTTGCACAGTTTACAATACCTGAAATAATGAAAGAAATTCATATTCTAGTTTATTTAAAAAATGTACCAAACCATAAAAGAAAATGGAAAATACAATTAATTTAGAATCCAATTAGTAATCTATTAAAAAAATAAATTTTGTTATATTATATCAAAATTAAATTACACATGTAATATTAAGCAAAATAACTTTGCCTTTGGCTAAATTTAACTACATGTATATAAAAAATGGATTACCTGCAAATACATTAACAAATATAGATTTCACTTTAGGATCTGATTCTAGGATTCTTAAAGCAGCAGACACTTGAGACTGTCCTACTCCGCCACCAAGATCAAGAAAGTTTGCAGGTCTTCCACCACTTAACATGATAAGATCCATGGTGGCCATGGCCAGGCCAGCACCATTGACCATGCACCCAATACTACCATCCATATCAATATAAGTTAGGTTAAGGGATGCTGCTTCTCTCTGAAAATGTATTTTAATATAAAATTTGTTTTCATTTAATGATTACGATTCACGACGTATCCCCACACATAGCAGGGTAGGCAGTGTTAAAAACCTTTGCCCATTTTCCGCCGATTTTTTTTGAGGCATTGCATATTGAGTGGAGGAACTCATCGCCGGGTTTTACCTTTGTACCAGAGTGAAGAAATTAAAATATTAATTAACAATCATTTATTTTATCAAGTGAGAATCAAACATCAATACCCTTATGTCCCTGTACAACTGCCTTTTTATATCTCAACTATGGAACCCCATCGAAATACAAATACCATGTTTTAATTATCAACACACTATATTTTCAGCTGTATTGTCAGTTAGGCATTAAACTAGTAATCAATTTTTTACATTCTTTTAGCATAGCTAGACTACTTCTAGACGAACAAACAATAATTTAAAAAAAAATGTTTTCAGTTCTATTACATTAATAAGGCATTAATTTCTTATACCCAGTAATAATTTTTTTCATTTATCTTTCATTATAACAGATTGGATTATAAAATTTACATTTTATCTTTTATTTTACTGAGTAATGAAATTTTCTAAATTTTACTAAAAATACATATTTAAAATTGAAAAAAAACTGTTAGATGTTTCCATAATTTTTCCATTTATGTTAATGTATACTTGCATTAGTTACTTAAAAAATAAAACAAAATTTACTGTTGGCAAAGTCTTACACCAGCATTTTTTATGCTCATGTAAAAAAAGTATAGTGCATTTGGCAATTTTGGCACAGTTGTTTGTTAAAGATATGAAATGACGCACAATAAGATAAACAATTTTAACATTTGCCGACTATAAGTATTTTGCTGCATAAAGTTAATGATAAAAACTTGCCCTGTTCACTTCAAATTTATGATAAGATAGTATGTTTGTAATATTGATATTATAAACACACTATCTCATAAATTTTAAGAATGTTTGTAAATGTCTATACATCATATTTTAAAATGTATATGAATGAATATATCTTATCACAAGAAATAATCAACATATGGTAAATGAGAAAAATATAAATATAATGTAAAGATTTAAATAATTAAAAATATATAAATGTCAATATTACTTCTCTTGGATCACTTTCAGATGTGTCATCAAGTGCAAAAATCTCCTTTTGTCTAAACTGTGCATTGTCATCAAAGTTTATTTTTGCATCTACTGCTACTACTCTTCCATCATCAGTTTCCACCAATGGATTAATTTCTAGTTGAGTAGCATCAACCTGTATAACAAAATTACATGAGGCCATTTGTGGAACAGTGGTACAAGTGTATGACTGTAAACACTATAGGTTGTTGGTTCAATTCACACTAGAATCAAAAATTTTATATGTTCATTTTCTTTGCTCTGGATTACGAGGCACAGCATGGTGTTTAGTTATGCCACTCAACACATAATGCCTCCAGAATTAGGAAGGGAGTCTAAACACTAGCTTCCCAGGTTCATTCTGTCTATCCTGCTATGTGCAGGGTATAGTGTGAAGATAAAAAAATATTCTTTTTAGCTTTATATTGTATCCACATATAGCAAGGTATATTCCCAATACACCACCTGATTTTTAAGACATTGGGTATTGAGTGGTAAAATTAAATGCCACACTTAGGTTTGTTACCAGAGCAAAGTAATTAAATTCCCTGAGTGGGAACCAACCCGCAACTGTTACATTTGTCTGCACGACAACAGTCCTATACCTTAAAAGAAAAATTACATAATTTAAAGCAATTACATAATTTTAAAGAAAAAACAATACTTTACAATCAAAATATTTTTATACCTTTAAGAATAATTGCCACATTTTTTTTATTTCTTGAGCACATTTTTGCACCAAAGATCCTTTGAATTCTAGAAATTCTGCAATTTCTATGGCTACTTTATCTGTTATACCTTCATGTATATCTATGGGAACTGTTTTAAGTAAATGTGGTGTTTTTTCTGCAACAGCTTCAATGTCCATGCCACCAGCTGGTGAGGCTACTAATGCTGCACCATTGTAGGTTCTTTCCATAACAATGCTCAGATATGTTTCACGGACAATATTTACACTCTCAGCTACCATTACTTTGTCAACAAGGATACCCTCTTTTGGGGTTTGCTTAGTAATCAATTTATGTCCAATCATATTTTTGGCTAAGTTAAGTATTTCATTAGGGTTTTTGGTTAGATGAACACCACCCCTGAATCCATTGTCGAAGTGACCTTTTCCCCGTCCACCAGCCAAAATTTGGGCTTTTACAACATATTCATCAGCTTTAAAATCTGATAAGGACTTTGGATCTAAGGAAGAGTCAATAAGTCGGAAATTTTGAATAGATACTTCATGTTTCTTTAGTAAATCCTTACTATGATATTCTTGAAGGTTTAAATTTCTTCTGGAAATTATTCGTGGATAATATTTTTTGGTTAACACGCTAAATATTTTTAAACTTTTAGTTTTGGATATAGCCGACATTGTTATTTACTTCTAAAAAGACTTAGTAAATAAATTTTGAAATTACAATTTTTTAAGCAAAGATCAAAAGTCACTTCCACTGATTACAATAAAAAAAAACGTTAAATGTCAATTCCATATCATATCTATTAATTACAATAAATTGGTATGAGCAAAAGTTCAGTTCAGTTCAGTTCTTCATTTATGGCGCTTCGAGCGTGCCAGTTGAGCACTAATCACTTCGCCAATGTCACGTTGTATGGAGAACACACGAAGGAGATTGTACGGTAAAAAGAGACTATATTACACAATAGGAGAATGCATGTCAAAAAGTAGTCCAGTCAAAATATTGCCTTCACCTATAAAATTAAAAAATATACATAATTAGAGTATATACATAAACATGGGTTAGTAAT
>JAATLQ010031511.1:5000-11321 GCA_013421005.1 Heliconius erato x Heliconius himera
GCAAATTCTGGGTCCAGATGTACCCTCTTTAAGTGAACTATATAACAACGTTGATATTTTTTTTATCAATTTACATCCCATATGGGCAGATAATCATCCTGTTCCACCAGGAGTTGTCTACATGGGTGGCATTCATCAGTTACCTGAAAAAGAGTTACCTAAGGTAATAAATAATAAGCAAAAAATAAGAATTTTACTAAAATTAATTAGACTAAGTAATATATTTTATACCAATAGGATCTGAAGCTGTATCTGGATTCATCTAAACTTGGAGTCATTTACGTTAGTTTTGGAACTAATGTGCTAGCTGGTATGATACCTCCGAAAAAAGTAGAAATTATAAATAAAGTCCTTTCTAAGCTTCCATACGACGTTCTATGGAAATGGGATAAGGATGATCTGCCAGGAAAAGCAGATAACATTAAGCTTTCCAAATGGTTGCCACAGTCTGATTTGTTGAGTAAGTTACAAGTTTTAATAATGGATTGATTGTAATTTTTTTTAACTTAACGCCACCCTCTGCCTCGTTACCAGGGCACAGTATATAGAACGAGGAAATGAAACATTAGATACTTCATAATTCCGAGAGGGAATCGAACTTACAACCGCGACGTTTAGGCACGCATGTGCCACTGAGTCGTAACGGCCTCCTTTTATTAATATTTAATATATACATATTCTCGTAATTATATTCTTATAATGAATTATAGGACATCCAAAAATTAAACTCTTCATAACACAAGCTGGATTACAGTCTACAGATGAAGCTATAACTGCTGGAGTACCGTTAGTGGCTATACCAATGTTAGGAGATCAATGGTACAACGCAGAAAAATATGTTAAACATGGTATTGGGGTAAATCTAGATATTAACACATTTAGCACAGAGGAATTTAGAAATGCTGTTGAAGAAGTTATTAATAACAAAAGGTAGTCTTTGAAAAGTTCTACAAATTTTATTTGAATTTTAGATTACATTCCCATTTCACTCTATAAAATCTATAACTATTTACATATTTTTAATAATTTTGAACTCACTGGGTGATTGGTTTAGCTAACGATATTTGTCTCCACCTGACATATTATGTTTAAATTGCAATACTGTAAGATAGGCATTAATAGATCTTTTAACTGACTTTTAATTTCACACACTCACATTAGCTCCACATTATATCCTGCACATAGCAGGACAGTCAAAAGAAACTTTGGAACCTAGTGTTATACCATTCCATCTCCATTACGACTCTCCGCCGTTACGTTCCGGCAAATTATCGAAGGATTGCGTGTTGAGTATCAGAATTCAACGTCGCCATTTGCCTCGATGCCAGTGCCAAGAAGTAAAAATATTTTACTCCCCTGAGTAGGAATCAAGCCCGTTGCAGTGCAGTGGCACTAACATTTCTTTGAAACAAATAACTTACAGTATGGAATGTAAGTTTTATTATATTTTGTTCCAGCTACCGTGAAAACATTATTAAACTGAAAACTGTTATGAGAGATCAACCAGAAACAGCTCTTCAGAGAGTTCTGTGGTGGACTGAATATGTTTTGAGGCATGGAGGAGCGAAACATCTTCGAGCACCCGGAGCTAACATCTCATATTATGAATATCTTGAAATTGACGTTGTACTAGTTGTTTTCTCAGTAGCATCAATCTTATTGAGCTTGTTCATTATATTAAGTATATATGTTTTTAATTATATACGTAAACTCATCAAATATACACAGCCACATACAAGTAAGAAAATAAACTGAAATACTATAACGGTATTAGCGAGATCAATTGTGTTTATTAATGTAATTATTATATGTTTATTCTTTACTTCATTACGAATAAATCGGATTGTGAGAAACATGCGTAGATTATAATGACTTTAATTCCTTAAAAAGTTAGTAGCAGTGTTAATATTATAATTGACAAGTACTTTTTTTTAAACACTCCTCACTCCCTGGAGTGCCCCTGCGATTATACAGGCGACACAACAGTTTATTGATTATATTAGTGAATATAATATTAGTAATAATATTTAAAACATATATAAATTTAATAATAATGTAAATATAATAATTATATTATATACTAGCGGCTTCGCCCGCTTAAACTACATGATTATTGATTTAATAAGCAGAATTGATTGACAACTAAAATGACTGAAATGAAACCAATGACTCAATGTTTAATTGAATCATTGGTTTTATATGAATTACATCACAGCTGAAAAGGAATTATTAACGATAGTTTAGGCTACAAAATATTTTCTTCCAAACAAATAGGAGCTATTTGTTTGGAAGAAAATTTAAAATTATGACCGACTATGTACTACTTCAGTGGATTATGAACAGTAAAATACCCTATTCCCGACTGACTCAATGGAGATTAAAATTAAGTGAATATGACTTTTCTGTAATATATAAACAGGCTAAATATAATTGCAATGCCGATGCTATATCCTATATAGAGATTCATAAAGAAGAAGCGAATTGAACTGCAGTAAATTGCTCAGTAAAATCTCCTTTAAATTCAAATACAGCAATCGTACATACAGACTAAGAAAACCCCATTTTAGAAATTCCCATAACCGACGACCCGTTAAATAAATTTCATAGGCAGATTATTTTTAACATAGTTGGCGATATTACAAGTAGAGGTGTAGGATTGAAAATATTTTAAAACTATATAAAACTAAGGTTTCAGTTTTAAGTTTAAATTTAGAAAATGACGTAATAAACGCGTTAAAAGAATACATAAATCCCAAGGTAAAAACTGGAATTTTAATGAATTCCCCATTAGTTATGTATAAAATAATCCAAATAATTCTAAGTAACTTTAAAAATTATTAAATGGACCTTGTTTTTTGTAAAAATAATTTAGAAAATGTAAACGATTATTTAAAACAATTAATAATTAAAAACAAATAATTAAAAACTATGATGGTGAAACGAACCATCGGGGAATACATGAATGTTATCACTTGTTATCCAAATGATATTTTGAGCAAAAAATTCAAATCGTTCCTTCTCCAACTAAACTTTTCACCATAGTTCATTTAGATTTATTTAGGGTAGAAAATCAAATATACTTAACAATAATTGACGCATTTTCAAAATATGCACAAGCTTATCATTTAAGGGATGTAATTAGTGTCGTACAAGGGTTATTAAAGTTTTGTACTCATCAGGGTGGGCCCTTGACAGTCGTAAACGATAGAGGTCCCGAATTTTCAAACCAATTATTTTTAGAATTCCTTAGATTACATAAAATAGTTTACCATAAAATTTTACTTTTTCGCCTAACGACAAAGGCATAGGGGAAAGGCTCCATTCCACATTACAGTCGTAACCGATAGAGGTGCCGAATTTTCAAACCAGTTATTTTTAGAATTCCTTAGATTACATAAAATAATTCACCATAAGATTTTACTTTGTTCGCCTAATGACTATGGAATAGTGGAAAGGCTGCATTACTGAACCATTAGATAATTGTAAAATAGAACCAAAATGGAGAATCAGTTAACAATCTCATGACTTATGCTCCTTGAGCTTACAATAGTTCTATTCATAAAATAAAAATAAAAATAAATCAGCTTCATGCTGTATCCCGCACACAGCAGGGTAGGTAGAGGGAACCTAGTGTTAAGACACTTCGTTCCCCACTTTCTGCCGAATTCTGGAGGCATTGCGTGTTGAGTGGCAGAACTCTACGCCGCGCTTAACCTCAACACCAGAGCGAAGAAATGGAAATATAAATTTAAGTAAATATTTCATCTCCTCGAGTGGGAATCGAACCCACAACCAGTCGGTTTTGCAGTCACACCTCGTGCCGCTGCGCCACGACTGGCCTAATTCTATTCATAGTTTCACTAAATGTAGACGTTTAGATATAATAACTGGACATTTCGATCCCCGTGACCCTGTAGACATTGACTTGACAGAACAATTATTACAATTATATATAACCGAATGAAAACGGTTTAAGATATTATAAACAACTCATTTTTACATCGATGGACCCAAATAATTGAAAATTTAAATAAAGATGAGATTATTTACTTACCAGACCAACAGATATTCATACGAAACCCTAAATCAACCCGACAAAAATTAGCCCCTCCTTTTACTCACGATAATGTATTATTGACTTACCAACACATATTTACTAAAAAAAAAAACGATTACCTATTGCAAAGACAAATAATGAAAAGTGTGCTTAGGCACTCTTTTCAGTATAATAATCGAGCACTGTTAGCAGTGCTATTAGAAAATAAAATGCTTTTCCAAATGCATAAGTAATATCTAAGCACAATTAAAAACTGCTTCGCAACAGTTTAATAACCACGAGGTTAAGAGAGGACTCATTGACAGATTAGATGTGTTGATAATAAAAAAAATACTAGTTACGATTGATAATCGTCTATAATTACTATAGTTTTTTTTTTGTATTTCACTGTTTTTAAATCACTTCAAACCTCTCATATCAAAGTATTTAGAAACAAGAAATGTACAGTGTTGTATGAAATATTGCAAATATTCACCTCACGTGTCCCAAACGTCAAACGGACGAGTGATGACAAAATTCATTTCTCTCACAATTTCTACATCTGTGACTTTCGAGTGAACAATTTGATTTAATACTAGCTGTTGGAAAATGTATTGTCTATAGCACGAGCAGACCTGCTACGGCTTTGTCCAAAAGTTACAAGACATATTATTTTCAAGAACAATATTTTTCACATTTTAAAGTGTACTCCACACTTAGGAAAGATATCTTTTTTTTTGAGAATACTTTGAATGTAGCGGAATTTGAACCCACTCGGGAAGTGCCCCTTTACTAGACTTTAAAATCTTTAACAATTTTTGTATGAATTTCAGATTTTTTTCATACATTTATTTCGCCGAGTTTTCTTTCTTTCGAAGACAAATAATAAGATATAATTAGACATTGTTCCATATCGCCAGGTTATCTTACAGCTTTTTGTTGACTTGTTGTAGAAAATAGTAATTTTTGTTTTCTTCTATTGACTACAACTTATTTATTAAACTGCAACCCTTCTTTATTCATAACATTTTGTCAAAATTACTTATCACACCAAATAATAAGCTTTCACATTTATACAACCCTTTTATTGAAGTGGCTAAATCTTTAGTTTTCAATTTTTGTTTTTTATTATTTTTTGTAATATTATATTTATATTTATTTTTTGTATAATGATAGAAAAAAACCCTTGATTGGATTGTATAACTAGGCAAAGATTTCAAGATTTAGGATTCTGCAATGAAAGTTGACACTCTCGCAAGCAACCACGTAGTGCTTGCAATTTCTCAAAGATAGATAGATTTGTAGAACATTATTTAATCTCGGAATTTATGTGGGAATAACTACGTTTGAGTGTGCGCATAGTTACAATTTATCTATATAGATATAAATTACATTTTTCTATTATAATAAAAAAAAAACATTTAAATTAAGATATATTTAACGCACAACAGTAAAATAGAGGCCGTCGTCACACAGGGGCACAAAGGTGTGACTGTAACGCGACGAAAATTTTGAACGACGACGAACGCGAAGTAACATTTTACAATGCAAATAAAACAAAAAATCTTAAAATTCATAAATATTTCATAGAAAAAATAGTACAAACTTATATTTATAGTTTATTTCATACAAAAAAGTGAATATGCGCGTAAATTTAAGTTTGTTAACTTTTTTCGTCGCATCATCAAAACCTGTAAGGTATATATCAATCACAATACAGAAATTGGTAAAGAACCCTCGATGGGCGAGTCCGACTAGCGCTTGGCCGGATTTTTCTTAAATACACTTAAATAAATAGTCGATAATTTAAGCGGGCGTTGCCGCACAGAGGCCGCTAGTTTGATAATATATCGATATAAATAATAGAAATACAAACATTGAAAAGAAAAAGAAAAAAAAACGTAATTATATTGCATTTTTTGTGTTTTTTTTCTTATGAATGTAACGTACATATCAACTATTAAAATGTATTCTCATTACCACGTCATCTGAACACAATATCAACTTTTATAAACTGTGAACTCACAGTCAGAATTTATTCTCCAAATGAGTGTATTTCAGAAAAAATGACCCTAGCAAAATTAGACTGTCCCACAACTTTAAGCACTGTTATTTCTAATTTATTATATGGATCATGTGGAAATAAGATTTTATATGGTTAAAGTAAATGTTTTAATGTTGACTTAAATTAAAAAGTACCATAAAAAGCGGATAACTATTTTTATATTTAAAAGAAAGCAAAATATGAGGTAAAGATTTCGACTGTCCCACGGTGCTCTTGCCGA
>JAATLQ010031512.1:0-11322 GCA_013421005.1 Heliconius erato x Heliconius himera
TATATATATATATATATATATATATATATATATATATATATATATATATATATATACTCCTGCCAGACGTCCTAAAGGTTGTTTAAAGTTAGGGGAGAATAAGCTACACTAGCAAGCTTTAATTTTACATATATTTTTTATGGACTATTTCAATTTCAAGACTCCCTATAAGCACCCAGACTCAAACATCCTCCCAGACAGAGATATACCTTTATTTGGCGCTACTTTAGAAAGGCCCCACTATTAAGTGAGTGAGTACGCACACTGTCTTAACTACATATAAGACTAATAAATTAAATTAAATTAAATTAAAAAATCTTCGCTCTGGTGTCGAGGTTAAGCGCGGCGTTGAGTTCTGCCACTCAACACGCAATGCCTCCAGAATTCGGCAGAAAGTGGGGAACGGAGTGTCTTAACACTAGGTTCCCTCTGCCTACCGTGCTGTGTGCGGGATACAGCGTGAAGCTAATTTATAAGACTAATAGTTCTCAAAATTTCAGCTTTGTTAAACTGACGTAGGTCTGGCGGCCCTGGGGTCTGGGCTATTACTTATGTATGTTGTGTATTCGATGATGGTTGCTGTTTCAATTATTTTAAAGGAAAAGATTTTTTTTTGTTATACCGTTTTTTTAATCTTCGTTACGTCGAAATTCTTACATGTTTATTACAACTTATTTATGTTGTTATGACTTATGGCTTAGTTTAGTTTAGCTTAGCATAAGGTTTTTAAGAGACGCGAGGTCGAGTTCGGCTAAGCATTTTAAGTAGACGTTTTATAAAAATATTGTTGTTTCATAAAAAATGTATAAAATACTATATTTCACTTTGTTTCCATATCTATGAAAAATAACTAAATTATTTGCGAAAAACTCACACAACTTTTTTAAAAGACGGTTAAAAAGGAAGTCCCCATTTTGAGAAGTGAATTGTTTACGCAGGAGTAACAATGGCGAGCTACTTAGAAATGTTCTAATTAAGCTTAGAGGCGGGTACTTTTATTGTTTCATAGTTCTATCTATTTCACTTTATATTTCTTGCTAGTTCATAATAGAACAACTTTGTTTGGGTGGATTTTAATATGTAAAATGGAAAAATCTGTTTTTTCTCGTGCCGTTCCAGGAATTTCGAGAGATCCTCCCCTAGAGCTTCCCTACTCTAAATATAGTTTTTTCAGCTTCACTCTTCTTGCATAGCAAAGTAGATGGAGAGATCAGTCTACCAGTTCCTGCTACTAGTACTGCCTTCCTGGTACTTGAGATATTATGTGTTCAGTGGCGGAACTCAACACCGCGCTTTATATTAATCAGAACGGGTAAATTAAAATAGTAAAATTATTCCCCTCATGAAAGTCGAGTCACTACTAACAACGTAAGCGTTACCTACCAGTTCTTACTATTTTAATTTTAAGTATGTATGAATTATTTCTGCTTAATAAAACAAAGCACGCCATTAAATTCAGTCTACTCAATATCTTAAAAATTAAGCGGAAAGTAGAGCGCGGAGTGTCTAAACATCAGGTTCCTTTGGCCTGCTATGCTATATGGATATTGCGTAAAACTAAAAATATCACATATAGCTCCACATTGTATTCCATATATAAATGCAGTATAGGGAAAGGGAACCTAATGTTAAGACACTCCGTCCCCCACGCACCGCCGAAATTTCACGGCATTGTGTCCGCGAGTGACGAGACGAGAGCGTGAGTGGTGGCCGCTTTACCATATTACGAGAGCGAGAAAATGAAAATATTAAATAATTCATTCCATGCATTCATCGAATGGGAATTGAACCCAAACCCGTCGCGGTGTTACAGTCACACGCCTTTACGTGACGACTATACCTTAAAAACTAAATTTCTCCGAATAGGAACCTGCACCCTATGTGCCACTGTTAACGTTGGCACGAATACCGGTCTGTCAGCGGTAACTGGCAAGGCGGGCTGGCGGGCTGGCGGGCTGGGGTTACGACAGATGATGATGTATGGACAATACGTTGTTACTGTATAACTCATTGTTGCTAAATCATTTGTTAGATATCATTTTCAATTCAACTACCTATTGTGAAAGTTTTGATCTTTGATTTGTTACGAACGACCTGTTTGTTCTGACTTCGAGTAAAATGAGAAATTTGTATTATTTTATAGTTTCTTTAAGTATTTTAACTTTTTTTTGTAGTTACCAAAGCGAGGTAATCAAAGTAATCCATTCCCCCGAATGGGAATCGAATTTACAACCGTCGCGTTAACAGCCAGATGCTGTCCTTCTGCGCCACGGCAGCCCCGATAAATTTTGAATTGAAATTAAATATAGTGTCATATCTCTTCGTATTCTACTATTTCGTTGTATAGCAATACTAACTTTTATCGGAATATCGCCCGCGTGGTACTTATTACTAAAAAACATTCTCTCTAAAATGTTAAAATTTTCTTAAAATGCATTTAAAAAAATAAAAAATATCTTTATTTTCTTTTTTAAATTATAAAAGTTACCTACATATAAACGGTGGACACGTGCACGGAAGTATCGCCTCACGCTCCAATTGACACGTCGCTCCATCGCACTTCAGACCCACTACAATGGATAAATTAACTATTGCGTAACTAAGTTACGCTATTTTTAACTTGGCAATCCGTTTCATGGAGCCATATGGATACGGTTCAAAATCTATACTAATAACATAAGGCTTAAAAGTTTATTTGATAGGACGTGTTAATTTCAGAAATTATTATTTTAAGTTTGAAAAAAGCATTAACTCTCTATAAAATAAAGAACAAATTACTTAGAGAATCGTCGCAGCGGCCCTGAACGATTGTAGACGTGACTGATTGTGGTTCGATTCCAGTAAGGGGGAACAAATTATATATATATTTTTACATTTTTAAAGTGTTATTCCACACTTAGGAAAGAAAAATACTTATTTTAAAAATGCATAAAAATTCAAACATAGCGGGACTCGAACCCGCGCATTCAAATTTTTATACTTTATTGTTTTCTAAAATAAGTATTTATATTAATTTCCCCACACTGGTAACAAGATAAAGCGAAGAACCTAACGAACCTAAAGGTTCTGCCACTCAACACGTCAAATCTCGAAAGAATCCTTCTCTCTGCTTTATGCGTGATATAGTGTAAAGCTAATAAGAAAAGAAGTAAACCTTACAAACGCAAATCATTCCAATACAAACAATGAGAGAGAGATGCCTTTCCATCATGCTTTGATGGATGGCCGCGACCGGCGCGCTGGGCTGTGTCAATTATGTATGTAGGTACCAGCTTCGATTTGTTCGACAAATTGTTTTGATGGCCGCTTGTCTACTGGAGCTGATGGATCACGATGGATACTCTTGTGGGTTTGAATGAACTAGTTGGCAATGAGAATGTGATCTGGATATTGTGGTGTTTTAAATGTTTTCTTTCATTTTTGGTGTGTGAGAGAATATATAAGCATTTAAAAGAAAAACGATTTCAAAATTTATATCTATATGTGCAAACAATATTAAAAATTTTGATATAGAAAATAATATTGTAATTACTTTAAAGTAAGCCAAACTGAAAATTTTCTTATATAGCTCTTTTATATTTATTTGAGGCCGTCGTGTCAGAGCAGAGTCCGTGTGAGCAGGGGCACAATCGTGCGACTGTACACGCGATGGTTTTGGGTTCGATTCCAGCTGAGGGGAGTGAAATATTTAATATTTTCATTTCTTGGCTCTGGTAACGAGGCAAACAGCGGCTTTAGAGTTCCGTAACTCAGCAGGCTATGCCTCGAGATTTTGGCAGA
The DNA here is from genome assembly GCA_013421005.1 of Heliconius erato x Heliconius himera. Classification (NCBI taxonomy): domain Eukaryota; kingdom Metazoa; phylum Arthropoda; class Insecta; order Lepidoptera; family Nymphalidae; genus Heliconius; species Heliconius erato x Heliconius himera. The sequence goes on from JAATLQ010031512.1 coordinate 3,781, forward strand.
TAGCGGGAAACGATAGTCTCTTAGTGGGAACGGAGTGGTGTAAAATAATGAAGATATATAAACATTGTTTAATAATAACCTTATTATTCCATAGAATATTTCGAATATAAAAATGTGTGGAGTTTCATATATAAAACATTTTATCCCGCATATAATAGTGTAGGCAGAGGAAACCATTTACTAAGGCACCCTATTGTTAATTTTTACTATGTTTTCGAAACATTGCGTGTTTAGTGGCGTAACTGAAAGCCACGCTAAGTCTTGTCAGTAGAGCGAGGAGTGGAAATAATTCGTTCCCTTAAGTGGGAATCAAAGCCACAACCGTCGCATTTACAGTAAGACGTGTCGATGCGCCACAAGGCCTAAAACTACAACTACAAGATTAAAGATTAAAACATTACTGTACCGAAGTTAGCAATATTGATATATATATTTGAAAAAAAAGAGATTACATTCATCCTATTTCATCATCTGCCTCAATAAACATACACGATCAGCTCCACTGTCCGTGTGTGTAAGTATTGTGTGGGTCTGTCTAGGTCACAGCCACGTCAAGAGGTTTGGATGACAGCGAACAATTTCCGTTTGCGGGTTTTAGACTTCCGGTGACCGCTGTGACGTGGCAAATGGCTGTTTGTTCAATCATGATTTGATGGAAGTCGACTATTCGTATTTCTTTTAATATATAAATGAGAAAAAACATTTCTACCTTCACATTTTATCCCGAATATTGCTTAGGAGATGGGGTGTTATGACACTCCGTTCTCCACGCACCGCCCAATTTTAATATATTATGTCTTGAGTGGCGGAACTCGATGATTCTCACCAGAGCGAGAAGATGAAAATAAGTTATTCCTCCGAATGGGAATCGAACCGGTTAGACGTTACACCGATGAACCACACGACCATATTAAGGTTTTTCTAAATTTAAAATATATTGTATTTCATTATTTTACGTATAACAAAATTATAACTGTTCGCTGTCAATACATGGAAGATAAATGATGATATATTATTGGGAGTATTTATTGTTAGTAAAAGTATAGAAAAGAACTCAAACTAATGAATCATTTTTTTTTGTTTCTTTGTCTGTTGATCTGTCTGTTTATTTTATTAGCGTAATCTCAGAAACGGCTTAATCCTTTTTAATGCAGTTTTCACTATTGTATTTTGGCAAGCTTCCCTTAACATTTAGTGTGTATTTTATTTCAATCGGTTCATAAAAAGAAAGTTATATCAATAAAAAGTATTTTGTTTGACAAAATTGCTACAAAATAATTGTTTTACTGAATTGGCTGAAACTTTAGTTTACAATGTATATATGTTATTCAAACCCGATAGCACTTCAAATTAGCAAATAATTGTATGATTCAAATACGAATAAACAATTCTATAATACAGATATAATAGAATACAGAGGCCGTCGATTTTTTTATTTGGGTCGCTAGTATTTATATAAAATAATCGTTTTACACTGATGTGACAAAGAGCGTTGTTGAGTTTGTGTAGGCGCTATTTACATTAGGTTCTCTCTCTTATGACGCCAGAAGCCAAAAGTGGAAGAGTTTCCTAAAAACAATAACGAACTCTAGAGGTTATATGGGACACATGACGTGACACTGGCTTACCCACACAAACCTTAGGGTACTCTGGCCCAGACTACAATACCATGGGAATCTTTCGTAAGCCCTGGGTAAACGTACAATCAGCGTACTTTGGATTAAAATTTAAACAAAAATCTTGTTTTTATTCTCATTAGACAGGATCTCGTCACCAAACATGCAAGTGCCTCTAGAAACGAATACGTAGTTGACCGAATGAAAGAGATTCCCACAAAGTATGTGCAGTAATCGCGTGTTTTGTAGTTATATCCAATATACGTACATATATATATATATATAAATACTTATTCCGCAAACATATTTCATTCAAAACGAATGTTTTGTTAACCTCATCGGCCATTTGTCGTGGCGGGGCGAAGCGGAAGTAGTCCGTCGCTACCGGAAATAGCTCACACTGACCTACTCATGTCCTTTATATATTATATTAAACCACCCCTTTAGTATAAAAAAAGATCTTTAAAAAAAAATACTAAATGAATGATGTAGAGCCAGCAAGCGAGACTGTAAGCGCGAAAGGTTGTGGATTCAAATCTCACTCGATGAAATATTTTCATTTCCTCGCTTTGGTAACAGTCAGCACGAAAAGCCTCCAGAATTCGGCAGTAACTAGGTTCCCAGGTTCCCGCTTACCCCACGGGATACAGTGAAGCTTGCCACCGTGGAATAATATTTTTTTTTATCTCATTGCGATGTTAAAAATCCGGCGGAAAGTTGGGCCGTAGTGTTTTGACATTAGGTTTCAACGAATTCTGCTTACCTGCTATGCGAGAAAACGCGTGAAGCTGGAAAAAAATGTTCTATTAAATAATTTACGTATTCCTCACGGCCATTTACAACCAATTCTAAATTGAGAGACGTCTCGCTAAGGCAAGGTGCAAATCTTGTTACAGTAACGAAAGGGACGAGCCGACTTGACGAGGGTCACCTGATACGGGACGGTGAAGAACCTATCAATATTGACACTTGGGCCGCTGCAGTATTGAGGTTACAAATATTGATCGATATTTTATGAAGAATATATAGTTATGGACCAAATAGCGTGTTTCTTTCTTTTATTAACGATTATCTATATCTATAGGTACTAATATTATAAAACTGAGGAGTTTGATTGATTCAACTCACTTATCTTATGAACTACTGATTTGAATATAAAAAAAATAGGATTGTAGCTATAGTCCATTTATCTAGAAAAGCTACATATAGGCTATTACATTACATTCATCGTTTAGATGTAACCCACTAAACCTGCGACCTGAGTGATCTCGGGCAATTAGAATGTGTCATGTGTCATACACAACGGTGGTTATAGTTATTTGACCACGCCAGAGGAACCATAGCTCAACATGGGCAGACCTCACCGCACCTCGAGCAGAATAAGGAAACACCAAGAGAAAATTCAACGAATTTTTTTCGAGTTAAAGTTAAAGTTTCTTTTTATAGTTAAAGAAAATTAATTAAAAATTGACAATAATATTGACATTTCCTTTTTTGTTTTGGTTATATTGACTGAGTACAGAGAGAGCACAATAGCATTTTTCCGTGTTATGAATATTTTAGAGACATAGCGAGAGAGGTAACGTAACCCAACCCTGCGAATATATAAAGTTTATTGAGGCCAGTCTTAGGGCAGGGGCAGGTTGTGGGTTCGGATATATGGCTCTGGTAACAAGGGAAAGCTCGTCATTGAATTCTGCAACACAACACGCAATGCCTGCAGAATTCGGCGGAAAGTGAAGAACGGAAGTATCTTTAAGGGAACGGAATGTCTTAACCTTAGGTTGCCAGGTTTCCTCTGCCTATACTGCTATGTGCAGGATAAAGTCTGAATAAATAAACAAATCACCTTCACGCTGTATCCCGCACACAGCAAGGTAGGCAGAGTATAGTAGTATTAAGACACTCCGTTCCCCACTTTCCGCCGAATTCTGGAGGCATAGTGTTAGATGGCGGAACTCAACGCCGCGCTTTAGCTCGACACTCGAGCGAACAAATGGAATAACTGGCCTCAAAGTGTGAAGCTAAGAAATAATATCGAAAGAAATGTATGTATGTACAACGAACGCGTACAAACCGATTAGGGACTTAATATTTTAAATGCGTGGAATTTGTGTCACAGCTCGGTTGTGAAAACGACTTAGTTAGTCATTCAAAAACAATTATAACTTATATCAAAAAGTGCAATATGGATTATGTTTTTATTACATTTTTGATTTTTTAATTTAGTGTTTTGATGAAGTCTTTGAAACTCAAAATTGTTGAATTAATAGTTACCTTATTTTTGTTTTTATAACATTAACTTAACAGTTTAAATAAATTTGTAAAATATGTGTAGCACGTACATTAGATGACTCAAAAGTTCTTGCTAAAATAGGGGCCAAAACGTTTTTTTTCGAAACTAAAAACTCTGCTTCTTCATTTAATAAGTCTTCATAATAATTAGAAAATGATAACTTTTGTAGTTGGAACACGCATATATAGACTATCAGCTAATCTTAGAGATTACAGGTACAAGAGGCTCGGATGATCAATCCGTGTCAGGGATGCTGTAAAATCGTTTTAGATAAAGTCAACCTAAGTTATACGATGCAGACCTTCTTATCAAAGCTCCAAATCCTCGGCGAGGAAAATTGAGGGAGGTTCCTTCCTTCGTGACACAATGTAAAGAATCAAAACTTGATGAGTTTGAACTGGGTTCAATTTTCATCTGTTTGTACATACAAGCGAACAGATGCCTCGTAATAAATGGGTTATCCTAAAACTGATTGTTAGCCAGTAGATATGCCAATTTTCAGAATGCAAACCTACGACCGTCATGTTTACTGTCACAAGCTTATGCCACTGCACCACATCGGCTTTAAGAAAATTAACTTAACTTACTTTAATAAAATACATTAAGGTAAAGTATTTAATAAAATATATAATAAAAAAATATATATCTAAAATATATCTAAGAAATATTTTTTCTATTTAAATTTTAGCGCCTACTATGATTATTGCTTCATTAAGGAGCATCTATCTATATAAGATGTGGTTAAAAACCAAATGCACAAAACATAATATTTCACTACATTTTGGAAACAAAATATAAGAAAGCCATTCTGACTGCAAACGTGATGGTTGTGGGTTCGATTACCATTCGATGAGATGAATTGTTTTTGGGTTGGGATGGGAACGACGTTTACGTTGACGTCACTAGGATCGCTCTGGCTATCCTACTGTGCGGGATAAAGCGTCAAAAAATAAAAACAGTTTAACAAAAGAGTCTTAACTTTATCAATATTTATGTTTATCAATCAATAGAAAATAAAAAATATATAAAGGTGTATCTAATGTAAAAGGAAACATTGTAAACGCATATGCGATTTTTTAGCTTCAAGTATGTATGCCGCAGGGTAGGCGGAAGGAACCTAGTGTTAACTTTGTTTCGGATTGAGTTGCGAAACTCAACGCCGATACTAGATACGATACCAGGTCGTAATTAATGGAAATAATTCATTCCCTTGAGTTGAAATCGAACCCACAATCGGTTCATTTACAATCACACGTTATGTCGCTTCACGACGGCGTATTTTTTAATATTACGAAATGTGTTTATCTTGGTCACCTACTTTTATTGCAAAATGACATTTAAGTTTTGATTAGATATCATTAGAATTCTTTACGAAATATTATTTATTTACTTACGCATTTATAGCACAGTTGGAGAGCATACAAGATGGTTGCAGATTCAATTATACCTCGAGTGCATTTTTAAATTTAAGAAATGAAAAAAATACTTAAATAAATTAATCTAACATTTTACGTCGGCCATCCTGGCGTAGCAGCACAGAGCCCTGATTGTAAATATTATAGTTTTGATTTGGACCCGGAGGAAAGAAATATTTAATTCTTAGCTCTGTTATGAAGACAGAGCGCCGCGTTGAGTTCAGTTTTGCAGTGTCTGATATATAAGAAGAATGTGGAAACCGGAGTGTCTTAACAAAAAAGCTTAAATTAATGTATATAACTTACTTAAATACATACTAATAAATCAAATGAACAACCACCTTTAATCAAAGTCGGTAAATCAAACAAAAACCTCGTTAAAAGGTATTTTAATAACAAAACATATCTATATAAGAATAGCCTCAAGAAATTCCTAAGGCTTATCTTATTAGTCGGGTGTTCTTCAGGGTATGATTCTGGGTGCAAAAAATAATATGAACGCAGCTAGGCTTGGTATAAAGTGGAAATTTTTCCAAGATATATTATTCAGGAGTGTATTACCCGTCGTGTTCACTAATGATGACCATATGCCGACCATCACGCAATTACTGACTGGTCCAGACAAGTTCTAGGACGTAATTGTTGAATACCAGCATTTTTTACTTGTCTACAGGAAATGAAGAAACGTGGGGTTCTTTTGGAAGTTGTTGTTGTTAGATTTATGGAAGAGGGTTTAAAATAGATTGCAATTTGTGAAATAATCCTGTTTTTTTATTTATTTTAACTTTTTTACTGTTGTCCGCAGTATAGTATATTGTAGTAGGCAGTATATAGTAGGATAGGCAGGGAGCCTTATAGTTGAGACACTCCTTTGCTCACGCGCTGTCTAGAATTCAAGATTTGTGCGGTGAGTGGCGCAACTCAATATCATGCTTTGTCTTGTTATTAGAGCAAGGAAATAAAAATAATTCATTCGCCTGAGTGAAAATCGGACTTACAGCTGTCAAATAAATAAATATTAAAATTATTAAAATTAGTCGTAAGAAATACAGCGTCTCCATAATATGCCAAATAACATAAAAGCATAATAAAATAGAATCCGTTCAAAAATTTTTATATGGTTTATTATGCTAAGCGTGGAATGAAGCCAACCTGGCGCAGCGAGACAAGGTCTGATTGTGAATAAAACGGTTGTACGTTCATTTATCACGTCAGGGAGTTGTAGGTTCTGTTATGACATAAAAATAAAAATAAATAAATAAATCAGCTTCACGCTGTATTCCGCACACACCAGGGTAGATTAAGACACTCTGTTCTCTATTTTCTGCCGAATTCTGGAGACACCACTAGAACTTAAATAATTATGTCAAAAAAAAAAAACTTTAGGCAATCATAAAAAATCTAGATATTAATAAATGGAAACTACAAAAGTATTCCTAAGTATGTAGGGTTTTTTTTTGTTACGTGTACACAAAATGCGGCGTTCACGGAGCCGAGCTAGTATTTTTTATATTTTTTTAAACTGCCCGTAATGTCGGAAACAAATTTTCTTAACCAGAATACATACTTCAATAATACAAGAAAAATAATACACAATAATAATTATAAGTTTTTCCACAATTTCTGGTTGATATCATAAAAAAAATGAAAACATAGATAATAAAGCACAATTCTTTTGACATAAATCATAGGAGTGTAGAATGCAGACGATGCGACGTTCAAACGAGAACAAAAACCAGAATACGCATAAAGGACAATGCATTTTGCGCGCAACAGCACTAGTCGTCACTGAGAGACTTTAAACAATGTCGTGGCATGGAATGGAAGGCTTAATAAGATAATTAGGTTAATTTTATGATTTCTTATTGTTTTCTATTAGAAATAGCCGTTTTTGTATATTTGCCAAGATTTTTTAGGATTCCGTACCACAAAAAGAAAATAAACATGTCAGTAGTAGGGATTGGTGCGTTCTGGCTCATTAAATTGATCGCCTTATCAATCAAAATTTTCCGCGGATTTTCTCGCGGGTCGCGGTTTTGATTAATTAATTGCCCGCGGATTAAGTTGATTACCCCAGATCCGCGGCTTTTTTCGCGGTTTTTCTCGCGGGTCGCGGTTTTGATTAATTAATTGGCCGCGGATTAAATTGATTACCCCGGATTTTTTCGCGGTTAGTAGCCGCCATTATTTTGTGTCTTTTCATAGAGTAGTAGGG
>JAATLQ010031513.1:0-11323 GCA_013421005.1 Heliconius erato x Heliconius himera
TTCGATGATATGGGAATGCTTCACCTATAAAAGAAGTGAGATCTGAAGAAGTACCAAGTTCCATACACATACCTCAGTTAAAAATAGTTACAGGAATGCACACTTGATTTTCTGCAGTTTGGAAAGTAGATTCTGAATAAATATCATATTAAATACCTAAAATTCTAATACTTACACCTTGTTTAAAACTACTTGACTCATGAGTCAAGTAGTTTTAAACAAGGTGTAAGTATTAGAATTTTAGGTATTTAATATGATATTTATTCAGAATCTACATTCTAATACTTACACCTTGTTTAAAACTACTTGACTCATGAGTCAAGTAGTTTTAAACAAGGTGTAAGTATTAGAATTTTAGGTATTTAATATGATATTTATTCAGAATCTACTTTCCAAACTGCAGAAAATCAAGTGTGCATTCCTGTAACTATTTTTAACTGAGGTATGTGTATGGAACTTGGTACTTATTCAGATCTCACTTCTTTTATAGGTGAAGCATTCCCATATTATCGAACTTGGCAGCCTTTCACATTTTTGTTTTGGGTGGGATTAACTACTCCGTTCTCCACTCTCCGTTATTTTTCAACATATTCATCATGGCACAGTGGAATACAGCCTAACTTAAAGCATTGCGTTTATAGTTGCGGGCTGCGAGTTCTACACCCATTGTCCTGATAAGATTAAAACTGGAGTTCCGCCACACAACTTGAACTCGAGCGGAAAGTTCAAAAACTGAACTCTCTGTTAAAACTTTTTTACGTAAGATAAGGTGAAGCCGAAAGAAACTTTTTTTATTAAAAGCGTAAAAAATATGCTCTCGAGGGATTTGAATCTATGACAGTAGTGATTGGATATTTTTCCACAATTTAGACAATATAATTCATTTTTATTTAGATTTTTAGAAAAATATTTAGCAAAGAAAGACTTAATTAAGTACAATGCGCACTGATGCGAGTGCTCTGGAATAGGCTCCAACTAAGCCAGGGCTTTCGAGATCATGTTCCGTGTAGTACAAGGGCCGTTGACAATCTAAATCTTAGCCTATAATTTTTAGTTCCTCGTTTCTCATAGCTTGCCTTGAAATTAAGTGAGCGTTTCTATTAATACGGCAAAATATTTTGCATAATCTAAATAGACTTTATCCAAAAGTAAAGTAAGTACGGTTCGCGAGGCTTCGAGTGTGAGTGATTATAAAAGTAGAGCACAAAAAACTTTTAAAATTATTAAAAATCTGCTCCCTTTAAAACCAACAAAAAAAACAATTCTTCTACGCCGGACATTGCATCCTCATAATTTTAATTTAAAAATTGAATATGTGATATATACGTGATATCCTCTCAATAATAACACTATATGAACACTCACACAAATGCAAAGTTCAACTTAGACCTGGCGTAATATATAGTGTTTGAATTTTCGTAATCAATTTGTATCCAATATTTTGTTACAACAAAAATTGGTAACATAGAAATTAAAAAAAAATTGCATCACGTTAATACAATATGTATACTATTTGGCATGTCTGACATAAAAAAATTCCTTGTATACGTATAATGTGAGAAGTGACAAAATCTTTTAAAATGTATGTAACAATATTCCTATTACAGAATCGAACTAATACTTATCATCTATACTATTAATTTTCAACTTCGCTATAAGGACGTCTTATTATCCTATTTCTAATTAAATATAGAAATACGATACGGTATTACGATATAGTCACGAGTTCCAAAAAAATTATGACAGCAAATCTCGCTCGTCTCATATTAACATGGGGATAATCCCAAAAATGTCATAGTTGTGAAGGAAAAATCCCCTTTCCGCTGATTCATGCGGCAGAAAAGACAAATGACGACGTGAAATTGATGACGAATAGTGTCCTCAATGACGAGGGTCAACAATAAGCGATACCTCCATTTCTTATTGTCAGCTGATCTGTGTCCGTGGCGGTGGTAGAGTGCAGGATAGTTCGTGCTACATTAATACATCTTGAACATATATTTTGTACTCTATTGCTTATGGTGTAAGGTTCAAATTGGAAACGTTGTGGAACTCAATGTACAGGCTATACATTTCCAAGGAAATTAAGGCATAGACACGTTTTGAAATTTTGGTGTACTACCTATACTATGAAACATGTACATATTAGGTTCACAATATTGCTACTCATAATAAAATCACTGCCCTCTAGTTCTCGTTTTATCTTATATTATATTAAATTAATATCTCATTTCCTCAAGGGATCGAACCGACAACCAGTCGAGTTTACAGTTAAACAATTGTGCCCCAGTGCCATGACTGGCCTCATATTTAATAAGATATAGTACCACATTAAATAGTAATTCTGTTTGCCTTACTCAAAAATAAAAATACAACAAAACATTATTTTATTCTAGGCGATTAAGCTGTACTGGACTTAGAAAACCGTTTAAATTGCCAACTAGGTCGAGCAAAGCGACTTAAAGCGTTAGATAAAAAAGTGATTTCTTTCCAATTATTATGAAACTCTTGGTTTAAGTGTAAAAATATTATACGAAATAGCCAAGATTAGGTTTTTAACCAATTTCGTTGAAAGATGGTAATGTATTTTTTTTATAATGTAAAAAAAATCTTTTCATATATATTTTATTTACTTGTTAGTCTAGTGGACTCATACAATGTTGTTTTTTTTTATATTACAAGCAAGTGAAATATCTTTCCAAATAGGTTGCAAAGATAACAACACAAACTCAACACCTCAGTTAATATTCACGTCGAAATGTTCAATTCCGCTACCACTTCGGTATTATCTGTTCAATGACACACCTCAATGGAAAGCTCAAAAGTATTTGAAAATATAAAGCAAAAATAGAAGTTAAAAGTCATGAAAGTTTTTAATGTTTATATAATATAATTATTTTTCAATTGCACTAAGGTTAGAAGAGGCTAAGGAGCGCGACACGCAAGCTCATTACAAAGCAATCTTCTGCCGTTATTACGGCCACGGACAATAGCGTCATTTGTTTCTACAGATTGGATATACTGATATTAGGCTAAGTGACCTAAGGGATCGTCTGTATTATTCAATATATATTTTTTTTTTTCAGGAACCGTAAAAAGACATGGGCGTCTTTTAAAGAGTTTTCTTTATCCTCACAGCGAGTATACACTCAGAGTAAGATATTATTTTCCATACATTCTGCACTAGGCTATTTCCATCTACCTCGCAACAATGTGTAAGATGCGTAAAAAAAAAATACACGTTTTATGTATTTTATACATATCACAACCAACCAATGATATTTAAGCTAACTTTGAATTGTTGTGTTTGTGAACAACACAAAAATAGTGTACCTAGTTACTATAAAAAAAAATAATTTGGAACGTGATTTGTAATTGCAAAAAAAAAATAAAGTATTTAAAATTGATAGAAAGTTAATGGACAAACAAGTTTGCTTTAAAAAAATAATTTAGAAATTACTATGAGTGAAATTGACAAAAAAATTTGCTACGTAAAAACTAGGGAACTCTAACCTTCTCTTTAACCATCTCTTTACACATTAAATGGTTAAGCACTATATATCGTGATATCGTACTTAGTGAAGCGAGTGAAAGCAGAAAAATTATTTCCACTGAATAGTTTTCAAGAGGGAGGGAAAAAAACCTTTCATTTTTTTATCATTCACAAGTAAAGGGTCCTCGCGTCTTCGATAGTGCCCTCGTATATATAAATGGTCGATATGGAATGTACGTTCATGAGCTATTTATTTTCAATAGACACTTTATGTAGACTTTTTATGCTAGAAAATGTGTTGGTTATTTGTATATGACGAAGCGGAAGAATTTAAGTGATGGTTCTGGGTTTGCTCGTAAGATCGAACGCGGTGTTGAGTTCCGCCACCAGATACATAGTAGCTCGTATATGTGATAATAGAGTACAAAGTTTTGGCACCAGATTTCTATCTGCTTATTCTTTTCATTAAATTGAAGCTTGAAGTCGATAGCGATATTTTTTAGCTTCACGCTGCATCCTGCATATAGCAGGCAGTGGGGACATGGAAACCTAGTGCCAAGACAATTTGCTCCATTAAGACAGTTCCATTTCCCACATTCTCCCGAATTCTGGAGGTATTGCGAGTTAAGTGATGGAATTCAAAGCCACGCTTTGTCTATTGTATTGCTTGTTTTCAGAGCGAAAAAATTAAAATATTTAAAATTTCATTCCCCTGAGTGGAAATCGAAACCAAAACCGTCGTATTTATGGTCACAGGCTTGTTAAGATGTGTATGTTACGATGATTTAATTTTGTTTATTGTTATACAGAAATACCTATATAATATTAGGACAATAAGTTATAATAGAGTATTTGAAATGTCTTATTTTGTGTCTTCTTAATAAAAAGCAACAGTACAATGTAACCAAAATTGAAAACATCTTGCTTTACAAAATAAGATCAAATTTGATTGTCGCGTTTTACATATTCTTATTCGAAAAGGATGTAATACTGGAATGAGATACAATGAAACGTTTTTTATTTCTTGAACTTTTATTTCTTGAATTGTATCACCTAGATGTAGAATATCAGTAAATATCTATCATTATAATTATAAAACTGATATTTTCAGTTAAACTATTTATTTTGCAGCTTCATTCTGTATCCCGCACATAGCTGGGTAGGCAGAGGGAACCTGGGCACCTAGTATTATGATACACCGTTCCCATTAAGACTGTTTTCTTTTCCCACTTAAACAAGTTAAGCTACATAAAGTTTTTTCGTTTAGAAAGTTGCTAATGTTTTCAAGGAAAACTATATATTTCCATTGCCTTGCTTTAGTATACAAGGTACAGTAGACACAGCGTGGCGTTGAATTCCGAGACTCATGCTACTTCTTAAAAATTGGGCGCTGCATAGTGTCTTAACACTAGGTTCCCTATTCCTGTCCTGCCATGCGGGATACAGTGTTAACCTATTATTAATAAAAAAAGCAACGTACGTACGTTCAAATATTACCCATTGTTACCTAAGATATTTACGTTGCGGTGCTCTTTGTACTAGCATCGTGAAAAATTAGGTCACGGTCAAAATAAAGTAGGAAATAAAATATTTAGTTTCATTTCTTCGCTCTGATGTCGCGGCAAAGCACGGCGTTGAGTTCCACCACTCAACACGCAATGCCTCCAGAACTTGGCGAAAAGTGGGGAACGGAGTGTCTTAACACTAGGTTCCCTCTGCCTACCCTGCTGTGCGCGGGATACAGCGTGAAGCTGATTAAATATAACAATATACATATAGTAAAGGTCATCGTGGCGCAGTTGGACGGACAGTCTGACTTTAAACACGATGGTTGTGGGTTCAATTATCACTCAGGGGTCACATATTAAAAAGTTATTTTGTCCGCTTTGGCTAACAAAGCTCGGCGTTAATATCCGTTACTCAACAATCAATGTCTCTAAAATTGGGCGATGTGTGAGGTGAGTGGTGTCTTAACTCTGGGTGCATGCCTTGCTACGCCAGAAAATACGCGAACTTGCTTTTTAAATAGCTATTACACTAATTAGCCACTTCTTAGAACATAAAATTGGTGTTATAAAGCCACTTTTCCCAGTCAAAAGTTAAAAAGCTACTGTAGTATAGAAGTCCACACGAGAAGTTCTAAAATATTGTGCCGCAAATGAAAGTAGAATTCAACGTAAATGCAACTGAATAAACGTTTTTCTAAAGTTTTTTTAACAAATTACATTTCGTGGAGATTTTGTCGTTTTAATTTGAGAGACACTGGTGCTTTCTAAAGAGAAAAAAAAAACATTTAGTGCAGCCGTACCGGCACAAATTATTTGCTGTATTTGACTTATTCAAAGAAATATTATGTAACTGAGTGAGTTTTCTTGCTTTACCTTCGTGGTGAAGTTAGAGTTACCACTCTAAAAACAAAAATAATAAGTTACATTAAAATAATTACTATTATATTAAATGAAATAAAAAAGAATTCCCGTACCGGGAATCGAACCCGAGCCTCCTGGGTGAAAGCCAGGTATCCTAGCCACTAGACCATACGGGATATATTGTAAGTATATCAATATTGCAAATTATATGATATTTCTAGGTATATAGCAAGTATGTGAAATTGAAAATTTAACTACAGAAAAGGAAAACTGTAAAACATGTGAGTGCAAATAAATTGATGATAATGTAATGTTTACTTGAACTTACCTAGCCTGAGGTTGCGGCTCATTGAGAGGTGGCAAACATTTTTTTACAATTCCTTATGCGATTCTCTTTTCAACGACGTGGGATTCACATAAAAAAAATATGTGAGTGCATTTCTTCAATAAAAACTCATTGCCATAAATTTAATTAAAGGTGATTGTGGTATAATTTTTCTAAGCAACCCTAATGTAATCTATTGTACTATCATGTATTATTCTTAAAAATAGTTTTCATAAAAAAAAAACAGACACCTACAGATTTATGAATTGGGATCTCGTAGTATAATATTAAAACGTTTTCATATAATTTATATATTAACGTAACGCAGCGGTTGTAGGTTCGATCCCCATTGAATGGAATGGGGGAATGAACTGTTTTTTATTCATATTTGTATTTCTTCGCCCTGGCACAAAAGCAATTACAAAAGCCCGACGTTCAGTTCCGCCACTCAACACGCAATGCCTCAAAACATGCGGTGGAAAGTGGAGTGTCTTAACACTAGGTACCCTTTACAACTACGCTATTATATACAAAATGCTATAAATAATATATAGCCATATTTTCATTTCCCAATAATATATATAAAAGTAGTATTTTCGCGTAATTTCTTCTCTTTATTAAGTGTTACTTCAGAAAACCGAATGCCTACACAAAATAGGCCGGCCGTTCGGACGTGGGAGGTTGTAATATATTGATATTACTTTTACTATTTTCTCACGTTACAGAAATTTATTGACATTACTTTGTATCTTAGTTTTATTCTTTATTTTTTTAGTTTTACGATGTATTCTGCTCTTAGCAGGATGGGCAGAGGGAACCCAAGAACCAAGTAAAGACACTCCGTTGCCATTAAAACACTGCCGTTGTTCATTTTCGCTAAATTCTAGAGGCATTACCTTAGACCTTGTTATAGGCCGAAAAAATAAATATATAACATATTTTATTTACTGAAGTGGGAATCGAACGTACAACCTGTTCACAGTCACACTTGTGCCCCTAAGTCACGACTGACCTCTTACTTATTTATTTCTTACTTATGAATGCAATATGTTTCTAAGTAATAATCCATCCCTAAATCCTTTCAATTAATCTTTCTCGGAAACTTTTTTTATCGATAGAGTAAAATGTTTCGCTTTTTTTTATTATAACGCTTTACTAATAACATTTTAACACTAACTACTAACATAAAAATTGGTCAAAAAAAAAGTATAGTAGTTATTCAATATGAATACATTGTTTCTCTTCTATGTAAATTTCGTCAAGTGCGAGTCGAACTACCGAGCACGGTCTCTGATCTTTTCGAATTATACGACAATATTTTTTAATAAGTTTTATCGGAACGGACTCACTTATCTTTCTGTTTATATAACAGAATAGAGAGAACTTACTGACACTCACACTTAATTCATTTCTACGCACTGGCGTAAGTCAATGCCGCACGTTGTCTTGTTACCAGATCCCTCTGGAAATAAAAAAATAATTCATTCTCGCAACCGGGAATCGAACCTAACCATCCATCCAACCATCTTGTTCACAGATAAACAATGACATCGATTCCACAATTCTACTTAACTTTCTTATTAAAAAAAACTCCTAAAGCTCTACTAAAGAAAAAAAACTACGTTCGAACGGTCAGCACTACATAAGTGATTTCTTAAAAGTTAACACGACTTAATGTGATTGCCTCGAAGCAGTTTGAAGCAAAAAACATTTGTAATATATTTAGATGAAAAGCTAGAAAGCTACTGAATATATTTATTTCAACAGTTCTTCTTAGAGTAGTGTTAGTTCTTGAAGTAATATTAGAATTCTTGAAAAAATCTTTACTGATTAGGAAGTATACGAGAAGTGCCTGCCCAAATGAAAAAGGTCTTTGTTCGATATTGAAGTGAACGAAAGCACATAAGTAAACAAATACCAATTTTGCCACCATCTATCTGCCAAACTACCGCCAACTAGTTCTTAATTGTCAGTCTACCCGTGACCACGGACTACTGCAAAGTGTTCGAAACGTCGGGTTTCCAAAATATAAAATCTTAAATATACGCGATTAATCCAATTAAAATAGTTTCATTTAAAATGTGTAATAATCGTGAAAATCAAAAAACTTATGTGTTATATATTAAGAAATATATTTATATTTTTTTCCTTCTCAGTGTGATAAAAAAAGTTTCAATTCTTAGGGAACTTTATTTTTTTTCAGTCATTTTCAAATATGCTCTGTTCTACTTCCATTTCCAAAATGTCCTCTTAAAGATGAGATATAAGTTCTTAATAGCCAACTTTGGAGAACATCTCGATAAATGTCTTCTACTTATTAGAATAAGTCCTCTTCGTCAGTCAACTCGTCGGCAGATGCTAGTATAGCTTTGATATAATATTTTCGCGTTACTATAATCCTAGAAATAATTTCCATTTTCCATGTGTAATTCAATACGAAACATACAAAGGTAAACAATTACGTTGTTAATCAATAGGGCATTATAACTATTATAGGTGTCGATACACAAGCGTGTGGCAAAAAAATCTGGTGCGAACGACCACTTCCAATACGTGAGCTATTTACATATGAAGAGGATACTCAAAAGTGCAAAGGGCTGTGACATAATTTAAAAAGTGTAACAACTAAAAATGAAAAGTACCTGGGTGTTTTTACACCCATATAGCCTTTAAGGGTTAAAACACACAGAACCGATCGATAGTAAGATCAAAGTTATTATTGATATCAATAAAGGTTGTATATTTTATTATCACAAAAATCATTTAACATCAAAGTAGTCAAAATGTTCACATTAGAAATTATTCTAAGGGTGCTGCAAATACATATTACAAAACGAACGCATATCAGTGTATTAAATAAATAATAAAATAAATAAATCAGATTCACGCTGTATCTCGCACACAGCAGAGTAGGCAAAGGAAACCTAGTGTTAAGACACTCCATTCTCTACTTTCCGCCGAGTTCTGGAAGCATTGCGTATTGAGTGTCGGAACTCAACGCCGCGCTTTGCCTCGACATCAGAGCGAAGAAAAGGAAATATACATTTAAGTAAATATTTCATGTCCTCGAGTGGGGATCGAACCCACAAACAGTCAGTTTTACAGTCACACTTTGTGCCGCTGCGTCACAACTGGCTTCAAATAAATAATCCTGTAGTTAAAGCGGGTGAAGCCGCGAGCGGGTCGCTAGTGTAATGTATATTAATAACATATATTAATACTTTAATAGTATCAATGCCTAATAAGCTTGTTGAATAGAAAGCAGTGATGAGTTTGTAGCAATACTTGAACAATAACAAATACAATAGGCTATTATATTCTGGGTAATAATATCACAATGTTATAGATAAGTATTTGATATATTCACAAATATCATTTAATATACCAATTCTCTATATTCTTAGGTCTAAACGATTTTAAATGGCTGGCTCGATACATGCACCTAATATTTTGCGAATATTTCACGAATATTACAATATTATTACGAATGAAATAGCCTACTTTCGAAACAAAGTCGACACAGCATTTCAAGAAAGAAAATGATCAATTAAATATTAGTTAGGAGCAAGTATTTTTTTGTATACGTAGTATATATTTTTTAACATCTCACTATATTTTGCATATAGCACGGTAGGGAGAGTGAATTCGGGAATTTAGTGATGGTGATTTATTCCCTCGATTAGAAATCAAACCCGCAATCATCGCGTTTACATTCCCACAATTCTGCCCCTGGGCCACGGCAGATTATCATTTTTTAATATTATAGTTGTCGATGGCATCTTGGAGGCAATTGGAACTTTCTGGGTGTAGGGTATATGATATGATTCTTTAGTGTGTATTTATAGGTCAATCAAGGCTTTAAAAGAAAGGCCTTAAAATGACATTGTGGAAAATACATAAAAAAATTACATAGTGAAACCTACATTTTTTTCTTTTTTTTAACTGAACACTTAACTGACACTGACACTGGTATTTTTTTTTCGTATATTTTAACTTAATTCAGAACTAAACATAATTATATCTTATTTTGTATTTAATTAAACTATTTCATACACAAATATTTAAATCATTCTTAACTTACAGGATTTTAAACTCTCCGAATTGCAGAAGAAATTAACGCAATTAATTTAAAAGTTGGCTCCAAGTCTGTGGCCATGACATTATTAGAGGCTTTCTTATAATAGCAGCCAAAAATACTTGGCGGAACACAAGAAAGAGAACAATGTTATGTAAAATGAAGTATAAAATGAAGTCTATAGATATAATACATATATATTTTCATGCAGTTATTGGTTCGTTACCCAGAAATTAATTATTTTATTGTACATCTCTGGTTACAATACGAATTGTGCCATTGAGTTTTGTTACTCAAAATTGAATATCTCGAAAATGGGCAAAAACTGAGAAGTTGAGTATCTTAACACAAAAAATATCTTAGAGCAGAATTAAGAAAAAATATATAAGAGATGTTTCTAATGATTTTTCTCTGTATTAATTCCGTAACATGTGCATGAAGATGAAACCATATAAAATACATTTAACTGTTCCAGCAAGATTAAATGCTGTGTTTAGTTACGGAACTCAATACATAATATGAGTAAATTCCTTGATACTAGATTTTAGGTGATTGATATATTCGGGATAAAGCGTGAAGCAAAAATAAATCGAATGTTACGGAATCACGATATTCTTTAGCAATCGTCTCTACATACTCATAATATTACGAGCATATATAATGTGGTAGTATATATGGTTAAACGCAGAAAGTAAACCTTTTTAGAGCACATTTGCTTCTGCTAGCGATATTTTCATCAAAGAAAATAAATCTCTATAGTATGAATATTGCGGTATTGTAAAATCGAGGTTGCCGGGAACACTCATGATGACGGTAACGCGTGCGCTTCGGTTTTAATGTTTTCTTTTCACTCAGGCAGTAAATAGGAGCTAGGGTTGTACTGTAATTGTTTGATGGAAGGGTTTATTTTCTCGAGTAAATTTCAACTGTATATTTCTGTATAAAATTCAATTTATACTTTTTTTTAATTGATTTCAAAAAACGGAGATTATGAATTGGATAATTAGGTATAGTAGGTATAGTAGGTTAGATAATATAAGATTATTTTTCAGGGTCACGCT
>JAATLQ010031514.1:0-11337 GCA_013421005.1 Heliconius erato x Heliconius himera
ATATATATATATATATATATATATATATATATATATATATATATATATATATATATATATATATATATATATATATATATATATATATATATATATATATATATATATATATAAATATATATTTCTATAATATGCCAGAGTAACAAGTATAGAGATAAAGTTAATCAATCCAAAAAAAATATTCCGTACCCAGCAATCCTGCTGGACTGCTGCCTACCCAGGCAGAGGGAACCTAGTGTTAAGACATTCCTATTCCCCACTTTCCGCCGAATTCTGAAGGCATTGCGGGTTGTGTGGCGGAGCACAACGATGCATTAAAAATATAACCTTTACAAAAAAAACTTGTTTTTTATTATATTATATAGTCCATATCACATATATATTTATTTAATTTCACTGCAGTGGATGCATCACACTAAAAGGCAAGTCTATATATAGTTTATAATTTATCTGTATATTTTCCCTTAATTATATCACACTCACATTGCGTTGTCTGAGTCGTGGAATTCAACACCGCGTTTTGCTTTGTTACCAGTGCGAGAAAATGAACATAATTTATTTTCCCGAATGGTAATCCAACCCAAAATAACCGTTGCGTTTACAGTTTACCGCTGAGCCACTATGACTTTTTAATACAATGATGTCTTTCATTAGTCAAATGTCAATTTCGTCATGATGAAGATCATAAATAATAATAAAAAAAATAACGAGAATAAAAAATATTTTATAATAAGCAAACTTTATTATGATTATAGCGCTGCTTTAGAGTGGTAGACAAACAATTAGGTTTCACATCCACGAAACGTCTCGTTACGTGTCATAGATTATAATGTGCAGTAGTGATAAAAGTAATGTTTTTTTTATTTAAAATGGGAGGTAAAATGTGATGTAGTGATAGGTCACTACGTATAAAAAAGTATTGGTGCAACTTAACAGAATTATATTCTCTCCCTCTCTTATTTTTATAAAAGTAAACCATACCTAATGAAACTCTCCATATTTTTTTTCTTTAATAATATGAATAGAGTAGGTTATTTATTACACTAAATTTTTCATAAATTTTTCACAATTAAAAATATCTCTGTTCAAGTCTAATCTGTACAGTGCTTGTTGCTATTTGCCTTCTAAGAGACGCATATTAATGTTGTCCTTATTTTAAATCCCACTCGGATGTAGAGCGGTTAAGTCGAATCCCGGATAAATTACTTAGAGGGCTGGGTAAGCTACGTAAGGTCTAATACATACTATGATAATAAATGATTATAATATTTTTTTAACATTTTTAAAGTGTTGTTCCACATAGGAAAGAAAAATACTTATTTAAAAAAGATATAAAAATTTTAACGTAGCGGTATTTGAATCCGCGCATCTTGAAAACTGTCTAAGCGCTCTGACCACTAAGCCACACGTTCTCATCAAATATTTTGCAAATATTTATTTTTTTAAAAATTAACATTTTAAATTAAATTCTTTTTAGAAGTCTAGCTGTGACCATGGACTTTTGTAAAGTATTTAGAACGTAGAATTTTAAAAACTGTATTACTATTAAATGTACGTGATTAAAGCAATAAAATAATAACATTTTTTTTCTTACTTTTTCATACTTATGTGTCTTTTCACACGGAGAATTATTATTATACAGAATATCTTGAGAATTTTTTCCATTGTTCTTAATTTTTCATCGATATTAAAGACATTATGTGTTGAGTGATAAAACAAAAAGACCTAGACAAACCCCGGCGTTGATTTCCGCTACGTAACACGCGATGACAGACGAACGGTGTATCTTAACACTAGATCCCGTTGCCAATCTTGTTATGTGCGGGATGCAGCGTGAAGCTGATTTATTTATTTATTTAAATTAGGAACGAAATACGTTCATACTGTGGAAAGTACTTTACCCAGTATCGCGAGCTACGCACTCGCCTGACGGAATAGATAATGAAGGCGCTGTTTAATGACGAACCGGATTATTACGTTTTAAAGGTCCGAAAAAATATTTGAATAAATCCATTAGCCTAAGTGAAAGAAAGGGTTGGGGCCCCTTGGGGGTAAGATGTACTTATTTTAATTATGCTTTCATTTTGTTATAGTTAAATGTTTAGATAATTGTTTTTTTGTGGTTTTATTTTTTTTTATTTTAGTTTAGTTTTTTTGACGAAGCAGGCTTATATTTTGATTAATTTATTTCTGTAAATATATTTTATGTTGTGGTTTCAACTTCCACTCGAGAGAATCCTTATCCTTGCACTGGTAACAAGAATAAGCGCGGCGTTGAGTTCCGTACAGTATGCGATATATATATATATATATATATATATATATATATATATATATATATATATATATATATATATATATATATGTGCATCAAAAATTGGGCGGTGCCCGAGATACGGCCCATCTTAACATAAAGATGCCGCTGCCTACCCTTCTTAATGCGCGACAGCGTGAAGCTGCTGAACTATTTCTACATCACGAAGTTTTACGAAAATCTACCAAAATAAATACGACGACGAAACATAAATAATTCGTTTTCCCAAGTGGGAATCGAACCCACAACAATCGATATGATCAAAAAGATTATTTTTTTTTGAAAATCGAAATCAAAATCGAACTCAAAACTGTCACGTATGCAGCGAGACAATGCGCCACAAAGCCGTCAACTGTTATGGCCAAAGTTGTTCAAAAACAAAATTGTGTTCATAAAATATACGAAATAGAACAAATACGATGCATTAAGCCCCGCGCAGGTTGTGTCGGGCCAATAACAATAAAATTAAATGATCTCAAAAGGTATTGGAGGCGATATTAAATGTACGGTCTTTTATAAGAGATCTAATATTATATTAAAAAATCTTCCTGTTTGCGAATAATTTGGTCATAGTGGGAGAGTGGAGATCGGACTCGATCGGACCTACTGTTAAGACACTCCGTTCCCATTAAGACACTTGCGTTCCCCACTTTCTGTGGGCGTTTGAGTAGCGGAATTCAACGCTGCACTTTACCTCGTTACCAGGGCGAGGAAATGAAAATATTTAATTTCCTCGTGTGACAATAGAACCCACGACTATCGCCTATTGGATTCTGTTCCCCTATCCCACAAACCAAAATAATTATTACTAATTAAACTTATAACTTCGTAGATATTAACTTTCCTCTTCAATACAAAGTTATAGAAGCACACTGTTTTATTATACATAATATTAAAAAAAAATGTATTGAAAAGCAATATATTCAGGTATTAGCCGGCTACGACTCCCTCACCGCCCATTGTCACATATGAAATTACTCGCGCCAATAACTCGTTTACTGACCTTTTTATTATATTTAGATAAAAATCTTTCTATATTTGTTTTATTTGTTCTTTTATGTGTAAAATGAAGATTTTTTTTGGTTAAGCGATATATTTTCGGTGTAGTTTTTAATATATTTATTGGATCGAGCTGATAAATAGTATAGTATAGTAATGTAATAAAATTAAAGAAGCCTAATTTCCACCATTCAACGCGCACTCAATGTCCATATATTGGACGATGTGTGAAAAACGGAATGTCTTATCACTACATTTACAGGTTTACTTTAGGTACTTTGCCTCCCCTACTATATGTATATATATAGGTAGTAACTCTGCAGTTACGTAGGATATAATTTTTGCATTATTTTGTTCTGTTTTCGTTTCGTCATTGGTCTTTTCAATATTTTGGAAATTTATTTTAAAGCACACTTATAAAAGTTATAATCTCATCTCAAATCATTTTATAAGCTTAAATCTATTTCTTATTTTTTAGAAACCTAGTGTTAAGACACTCTTATCCCATTAAGATACGTTATCCTAAGTAAGTCTTCGAGTAAAATCTATCTACCCTCCATCATACAAAACTTTGTTTCACAAAGCTATCCTCCCACATACGATAAGTTCAAGCTACGAACTAAATATAAGTACTTATAATTTCACAAAGTGGCGCACCTCCTGACGTTCTAAGAATTTTATAATTTTGAAGCATCAATCAACCTACATTATCGAAGAGTTTAGTGATTCTGGGTCACTGAGCCACTAGCGTATTGCAAGTTTCAAGAGTTCTGGAGATTGAATTGATTATATTATGATAATGGTGTACATTTTAATGGTATTAAAATTAGAAATTTATGTAGTCATATTTATTAGTAGATATACCTCTAGTGTATAATTATTAAAAGTAAGAAGTTGCTGCTTGTGTGTTCCCATACAACGTGAAATGTTATTTTTTTACTGCTCAACTGGCACGCTCGAAATGTCATAAACTGAGAATGAGAGATGATTTTTAGCATTTAGCAAATTGTTTTTGCATATTTTTATTTATATTATGTACATTAAAGAAAAAATAAATTCATAATTTCGTATTATTTTTAACTATTTAGGCAGCGCATGCCAAGGAAATCATTGAGATAGATTTTTTACACCTCGGTTAACATGACCTGTTTTTCTTGCACATATGTAAGATTTTTAGAAAGAAATCATAGCCTATATTACTTTCATTAAAACCGGCCTAGTTGTTTTAGAGCCTATTCGATACAAACAAAAAAAATCTTTCGTTTTTTATAACATTGAGGCCGTTATGGCGCAGGAGCACAAGGGTGTGACTGTAACGTGGGTTAGATCTCCTCTCAATATTTCTTAGCTCAGGCAACAGACCAAAAGTCCGGCGTTGGGTTCCATCACTCTTCACGCAATATCGCAAACGGAGTGTTTTAACACAAAGTTCCTAGCCTACCCTTCTGTGTGCATGAAGCTGATTTCATTTAATTTCTAGGGTTCCGGAATTTTTTTTAAAAAAAAGGAACCCTTATAAGATCACTCTGCTGTCCGTCTGTCCTTCCGTCTGTCTGCCTGTCCGTTTATCTGCCTGTCAAGAAATTTGGCAGCTTTTAGATGCCTAAAGGTAGGTCAGGAAAAATCTGAAAATCGTACATTAGTGGTTAAATCTTTAAAAATAGTAACCATAAAAGGAGTGCAAATCTGGTATTAAAGCCGCTTTTTCAAGTGAGATATCAAATGTAAGGGCTCTGGTTTAGCTAAGCCTTAATTTCAGAAAAAGCCCAATTTTAGTAAGGAACCCTCGGTGAGCAAGCCCGACTCACGCTTGTCCGGTTTTGTAAATTCTTTATAACATTAGTACAGATTAAGTTACTCGTTCAGATCCCGTACTGGTAAAATATATGTATGGCTGCTTCAATTTATATGAATGCTTCTATACTATAAAATCTATGGGAAACCTCTTACAAAGCGCTCTTACTAAGAGACTATTAAAAAGAAAAGTATAGATATATTTTATAATAGGTACTTTTAATTTCTTAACATTACAAAATAAATTTGTTTTTATATTATTCGAATTATAATATATATTAATTTAATGACCTTCACAGCAAGATAAAGCGCGGAGTTGAACTCTACCACTCAGTTCACAATGTTTCAAAAATTAGGGGAACGAAGTGTCTTACAGATAAGTTTCCTCTGCCTTTAAAGCTATAAGCGGTATTCACTGTAGAGTTAAAAAAAACATAAATGTTCGCGAAGGTATAGGTCGTTTATTACACACTAAAGTTCAATTGCTATTTCTATTTCTATGCAACTTCATTGAAGTTATAATATCTTTTCAGAATTAAAAAGATTCGACTATATTGATATAATCTTTTTTATTTCTTAATAAATATATATTGATGATTTTTTATTTCTGTTCTTTCTCCGTTTTACGGGAAAAAAATCTAGTGATTTTTTCTATTTATGCCGATAATAAAATCGTTACAATATTTAGTATCTACTTCTATATTATATTTAAATAAAAAGCGAATCAGCCGGGTAGGCAGAAGAAGATAATCCCTGAGCGGGGATTGAATCCAAGTCCACTAATACTAACCATAGATACTACATTTTCTTTTCACACTTTTCATAAATTCTGGAGGCATTGCGTGACAAGTGGCAGAATATAAGGCAGGCACGCTTGTGTTTGGCACGCTTTGCCTCGTCACCAGAGAAAAAAAATATATTTTATGTCCTCGAATTGAACCTGTCACGTTTAGACTTTAGAGCTACACGCTAGTGCCCCTGTGCTACGACTGGCCTCAATTTTAGTTTTGATATAAGCGTTTAAATGTGGGAATTATTAATTCGATCATTGTATAATCAATTTGTTCTATTCCATAATATTTGACAAAAAAGTAAAACAGCAAAACAAATATACAGACAATTTCATCATATTATGTATATATAAATATCAGTAAAGTATTAAAAATTTCAATACAGGAACTATACCGTGACCTCATCTCATCGCGGTCTCTTAGCGTTTCATTTTTGTCGCTTGAACGGGTTTACTCTGATTGCTTCTGATCGGTCGTTCCGCTATCTTAGATATTAAAGAATATTTTTTCCATATTATTTTTATTTTTCATTTAAGCTTTACACGGTATCCCACATACAGCATCTCCATCCAATTTTGAATCTCCAATTTTGAAGACATTGTGTTGATTGGTGAAATTCAGAGCCACGCTTTATCTTATACACGCTCTGTATAAAGATAAACCCAAATGGGGATTCAACCCACAACTACTGTTACTATCAGGCGCTGTGCCATAACCACTACTGAACTTAGGGCGGATAGTTCGTACCGTTTGGTTACCCCTTAACGATACAGCGAAAAGGTGTGTTTTACACACACTCATACAGGTCGTCATGGCGCAGGCACAAGCGGGTGACAGTAACCGCGATGGTTGTGGGTTCTTACTGCACAACTGGCCTCATGATTTTAAATCGCAATATTTTTTAATTTTTCGATATCAATCGATAATATTTACGTAGCTAACTATGAAAATATATGAAAGTGAAAGATTCGGATCGAAACTAATATATGAACAGGGATTAAGATATTTTTTAAATAAACCTCGCAAAGTACTCGAAAGAACAAAAGGGAAAACTAACAGCTAGTAAAGGCACCTTTTATCATATAATGGATTTCAACTAAAGATGTTATAAAGAGGGAGGGGGGTTAAAGAGAAGGGGGAAGGGGCTACAACCCCTTACGCTCACACCATAAAGATGAATTCGTTGGAAAACAATGTGAATCGCGAATCAATTGGGGCGGAAAAGCATTTTTTTAATCAAATCGAGTAGAAAAATCAAAAATAGACTATTACCATTACGTTTGAGTTTCTACGAGAAGCTTTGTCATATTTTCTTTTGAACGTTACAGTGAAACGGTTTTAAACCGGTACTAATCTTAATAGTTAATTGGAATTGGTGGTGTTTAACTGCGATAGAAGTAAATAATATTTTTCTTAATTCGTATATTTTCTTCTTCTTCGTAAGTATTGAAAAAATATTTTTGTATTGGATAGTCCATTTTTGTAGAGAACTTATATAGCATAAAGTTTATTGCTTAAATGTAACTCATTGTTTTAACACTAGGTTCCCAGGTTCCTTCTGCTTACCCTGTCATATGCGGGGGATACAGCGAGAAACATGTACACACAATAATTTCGTAATGATGAAAAGTAGTAACGGAGTATATTTATAAGTGTATATAGAAAATTTTCTTTACCTTTGAGTGGGAAGCTGTTTTTTTTTCTCTAAACGGAAATCGAACCCATAATCGGAAACCTAGCATTTCTACGACGTTCAATACAGCTTTATATTCATATTAATTTTGCATTTTTATTAAAACTAACTTAAAAAAGAATGGTTTATTAAATAAAAGCTTTTGATTTTATTAAAAAAAATGAATTGTTTATTTATAGGTTACACTAAATAAAAGCTTTTGATTTTATTTAGTGTAACCTATAAATAAATAGACTACCATATACAGCCAATAGAGTGACATCGTGTTAGTAACACATTTAGCGTTTCAGTCGACTAGACGAATTCAATTACGGCCACTATAATAGATAGTAAATATTGTCTTCTGATAATATTCTATTGTTTTTTAAATCTATATTAATGAATATATTTAAATTACTTGCATGTTTTTGCTCTGGTAGAACAAAGCGCAGCTTTTAGTTCCGCCATTCAATATTTATATCTCGATAATTGGTCAGTGCATAGGAAACGGAATATTTTAACACTAAACTGAAAATAAACTAAAACTAAACGAAACTAAAAATATGAGGAATTATTGAATTTTTGTGACACTATCTCGTACAAGACATGCGTGTTGAAGTCTGCCACACAATGTCTCTAATGCCAGGGGAACGGAGTGTCTTAACATAAGGTTCCCTTTGGCTACCCTCCTGTATGCGAGATACAGCGTGAAGTTTAAAAAAAAAAACCCATATAATATTAAAGTAGATACCTGCATTTCTCTAGAGGACTGAGTAAATTGCCTCCGGTAAAATGATGCAAGACTACGAGTAAGAAGTACAGGCAATATTTGTTACTCGAATTAGTTTATTTCTCATGGAAATGAAATTCTATTTATGTAACAATAGTGAGTAGATAGTATAGGATTTTTTTTTCTAGGTGTTAGTAGGTTCGAAACCTAAGAAATTGGTCAACAAATTTGGCCAATTACGTAGGTTATAATAATATAATAATAAGTATAATATATTAATAGGTTATAATTTTAATTAAATACTTCCAGCCTGACTCTGTATCCTCTATATAGCAAGGTTTGTCGAGAGAACATAGTGTCAAATTATGTTTGAGACATTACGTGTTGAACGGCGGAAGTAAACACAGCCTTTTGTTAACCAGAGTAAATAAAAACAATTTAAATATATCCCTAAGCCGAAATCGAACCAACAACCACTGCGTATGCAACACAGTAGTTTGAAAAACAAAATATTTAGCATTTATACATCCATTATAGTATTTACAGTACTCATAATAGGTCGAACTCTAGTAAAAAATGAATTGTAAAAAGGAAATCAAATGAAAGAACGTTTTTAATCAAATCGTCTAGAAAGGGGCGTTAAATCGGTCATTAACTTTAACGAGAGCCTTTGTCATATTTTCTTTGGAGTTTCGTTATAGTGAAATGCAATTAATTTTCTTCTCAATTTAATAATTGGAATAGATTCTATTGATTTTGTTTGTGTGGTTCGGAATTATGGATGTTTGTTCTATGGGTTTAGTAGTGAGACGGATAGTATTTAATAGAAACGATAGTTGTGGGTTCGAGTCTAATCGATTTTGGTTCTAATTGATTTTGTTCGATCCAAGTACTTTAGAGGCCGAGGGAGGCCATCGTGGCGTATACAAATACAAAGGTTCTGGTTCCACTCGAGGGAATGAGATATTTAATATTTTCTTTTGCTCGCTTCGGTAACGAGGCAAAGCGCAGCTTTGAGTTTCGTCCTTCAACGCGCAATGCCTCAAGAATTCGGCCTAAAGTGTGGAACGGTAGGATCTTAATGGGAAAGGAATGTTTTAATACTAGGTATTCTCCGCCTATTCTGCTATGTTCGGGATACAGCGTGAAGCTTAAAAAAAGTTATTTTCAGTAGGCGCTAAACAATCAATCAAATCTCCAGTGATAAGCTAAAATTATCAAAAAAAAAAAGGGGAATCGCAACGCACATTCAAAATTTCTTATGTAAATTTAATTAATTACATACTTAAACAAATTAGTTATTAAGATTAATATTTAAAATGTTTCATATTTTATATTTTACAGCCTTTTTCAAATTCAATTTTCTTATCAAAACTTTCTATACATTTAATAATCTTCAGCTCTAATACAGTAAAACCCATCTACACAAGCTACAGTATACTAAAATTTAAAACAGAAAAAACTCACTAGGTTTTTCATAAAACACTGCGCCGTGTGCATTACAAACAAAACGCTTATATCGCGAGCCAATATTGGCAGTTAGTGTGCGTGTCCAATCCAATAACCCAACTCGTTTCATTGACGCCCGTCAAATTGAATATAAAATATTACAGTGGAACAAAAATATGCTTTCGGTAATGAAATTATATTATGCAAGGATACCTTTATTGTAGCAAAGCGCGGCGTTGAGCTCCGCCACTCGACACGCAATGCCTCCAGAATTCGGCAGAAAGTGGGGAACGGAGTGTCTTAACACTAGGTTCCCTCTGCCTATCCTGCTGTGTGCGGGATACAGCGTGAAGCTGATACCTTCATTAATTACGAGTACATATCTACTAGTTGTCGCCCGCAATTTTCGCTTGTAGGGCTTTTAGAAGTGAAATTCCTGTTTTTCTCGTTACCGTAGAAATTTCAACCTTTAATGTTCAGTCATTTCGGTTGTGCGTTTTCAGACACTCGACACTCGCTAACGGAATGATGGAAACATATGAAAAATCTGAGTTTTATATATATTATTTATATAATATATTTATATCTATTTATATCAAAAAAAACTTCTAGCTGATTTGTTTTGAGGGCGCCGTGGCGCAGTGGAACACGATGATTGTGAGTTCGATTCTCATCGGGAGAATGAGTATATTTAAAAGTTTTCTTTTCCATTCTGGTAGACTAAGCGCTAATACACTATACCCACAGCCTGAACTGATATACTACTGCTACTTTAGGGATACAGCGTGAAGATACGAGTAATATACATGGTAGAGTGTTAGCACCATTTTAAATGAAACCACAGTTTTAACTACTCTATAAAACTCTAATACAATTATTTTTTTTTCCCAAAAATAAAAAAGTGATTTTTTCAAACAAAATAAACAATAAAATTATTTTTAAGAATTCGGTAAAAAGTGGGAACAGAGTGTCTTAACACTAGGCCCTCTGCCTACCCTGCTGTGAGCGGAATACAGCGTGAAGCTGATTTGAAGCGATTTTGTTAAATAATAAATAATTTAGCACCAATAATAAATCAACAAAATTTACTTTTAAAATTACTCGCTAATCGATACCTGATCATGAAGACGTTTAATCTTTATCCGAGGCGTTGAAAGCTTGAGTGAAATTAAAAAAGTTTTGGACGCGGCGCCACACTATGGGCAATTGAGGTCTGTATCAGATCAAAAATCGATAACTTTTTTATTTGTTAAGATAAACAATTGAATTTTTGCACAAGCATAAAGTATAAAATAGCGCTTTAGGTAACGTTCAGATATTATACTTTTATTGGAGTATATATATATATATATATATATATATATATAAAAAAAATAATGAAAAGAATAAAATTATAATTTCCTTAGTCCACACTACTTATAGTAGTAATAAAAATGTATTATTAAATTAGTTTATTAAAAAACAATGTTTCTTAAGCTGTTATCTATTTAAGTAAGAAATTACGCGTACACATATACTTATTTAATAAAATATAAAATTTACAAAAACTGATTTACAAGTAGAATAATATTAGAAATGAATGTATATT
>JAATLQ010031515.1:0-11339 GCA_013421005.1 Heliconius erato x Heliconius himera
ATTCAAAAAAAATCTTTTTGCTTTCTATTAGTCTTTTTAAGTGTCCCTCTATCCATTTCAGTCAAAATTACTAAATGTACAGACAAAATATTTTTACTGTCTTATTATATATAGAGATTAAACAAAATAAATTATTCAAAAAATGTCATTAACAACAACAATACGTCATTTATCTACAAATAAAAAAAAACATATGTCATATAATAAAATCGTACACAATATTTTTTAATATAACATATATTACCTTATAAAATGTATAATAAAAATATATCAAAATCTTTAATTTCTAGCAGCTAGACTGATTTATAGCGCCCGTTGAAGGCTCGACTCATCCGACGCCTTATGAAATTGACGCGGCAACATTTGTATTTTATCGTCAAACCTTTTCAGAGAGAAAATTTTAATCAGGCGCTGTTAAGCGACGTGAATATTAAGATCCAGCGAGATTAATAACGTTTATAATTTGTGTCTTTCACGGCGAGCTATAGCGTTGCATGCTTGAAATTTTTGAGAATTTTGTAAATTTCCTTTTCATAGAACAGTATTTTTAAGTTATTTTTTTTATTTTGTTTTAAACTGCGTTGGTAACGAGTATGACATTATGATTTTAGTTGAGTGAGTTTATTCGTTGTTTGTTTATTATTTTGTAAAGTAATTTTGAAAGATGTTTTGTTGGTTTGTTTGTAAGATTATTTATTCAGTTATGAAATATTTGGTTATACATATTTTGCAGGTTATAAAAATTTAATTTTATTTATATACATGCAGTCATATGAATTAGATATATTATGTGGGCTGAGTGGTTATGAAATAATTCTTCGTTATTATAGGGACATATTATAATAATATTGTTTTTTAGTTTAAGAAACTAAAAACACACGAACGTTTAACAAAACATATTAAAAAACACGAATTTAATGAGCACAAACTCGATATGCTTAGGAGTAGGCACTCCAAGCTTCTATCAGCTATTTTCCAATTCCACCATCAGACCATCTCGATGGTATTATAATATTTTATCATCATCTGAACTGCATATAGCTACTGAGTTTCATGATGGTACAACAATTATATGTGCGTATAGTTTAGATTCTTATAAGCGTGTTTATGAAAAAGAGACTTGTTACATTTGTTTATCCAGCCATACAACATACGTCAAATATACAAGAATATTTATGATTTTTATTTGATATAAAAAAGAAACCTTTCTTTTTTACAGATACTTTCACAAAAAAGCGAAATGAGAAAAGAACACGTGACCTGACCTATATACCCATTTATAAATATTCAGATTACATACCGATAACATAATATCACGGCTTCGAAATGGCTGAAAACGAAACATACTACTCTATCTATCGTATAACATACATATCAATGGTTTGAAAGGTATCCTTTTGTTCTTATCCTCCCACAAAACATTAGCTTCACTGGCATCCGACCCTGTTGTGAGTGACAATTGAAAATTTACTTTATTTATATGTAAAACAAAGTTGTAATTCATTTGTAGGTATTTAGTCTGTAGTGTTGATGTACAGAATTTACCTTTCGGTTTATTGAATTGGGAATATCAAGGTATCAGTTTTCAGTCTGTTGGAATTGCGCGCGTTATCTACTGTCACAGGTGGATTGTTTTTTTTTTTACTTGATTTTTAATATTTTGAATGTTTTGATATGTCGTAGATTATAAATCAGTATTAGTAAAAAAATTGTTTTGGATAGTTTGTACTTAATATTGTTTTTTAGCTTTATGCTGTATCCTTCCCTGATAGCAGGGAAGGTAGAGAGAACAAAGTGTTACGACACTCCCCATTCTACGCCCAATATTTGAGAGAACGCCTATTGACAGCGGAAACTTAACACATTAACTTGACAGATTTTGCCCAGTTACCGGAGCAAGAAAATTATAATATACCCTGAGCTGGAATCGAACCCACAACTATCGTGCTCACATTTAGATGCTGCTGCACCACTACGATCTCTAACTACTCTAACAAAAAACTGAAAATATTTTTATCACCGTAGTGTAGTGTGCTCTCTATCTGCTCAAACCAACCGTATAAAATGTAAAAATATATTTCTATTGACGAGTTGTGAAATAATTTTATTTGAAATTTACTAGGGTATAAATTTTTTTTTTCTTTACTTGTTGTACTTGTTACTTACACGATTACTTTCTTTTTACTATTTTCTTTAATATTTTTCTCAATATGAGTTTATACTGTGAAGAATATTTAATTAACGTGTTATTAAAAGTCCTGTCGTTTTTACTACAATTATTTTTTTCAGTTTCACGCTGTATTCCGCATATTGCACATAGCAGGGAAGTCAACGGGAACCTAGTGTTAAGACACCCCATTGCCAACTGTCCATTAAATTTTCGCGGAACACAACGCCATGCTTTGCCTCGATACCAGAACAACGAAATGAAAATATTAAATACTTCATTTCCACGAACCCACAACCTGTCGCGTTTACAGTCACAAACTTTGTGCTTCTGCACCACTATAACTTTACTAATTATTTATAATCGATTATAATAAAATACAATCCAATATTTGCCTTGAAAAAATCAATGAGAAACTAAATTTTATTCAATTTTCACTTAGTGGGAACCGAACCCCAAACCATCACTTTGCAACTTTGTAACAACCTATAAGATATAAGGACAAAAAAATATGAATATAACGGTACCTACTATATGTCAAACAAGTTAACAAGACCAAAAACAGCCACAATGCGGCATACAAATTACATTTTAATATTTCACGCCGCTCACATAATACGGGATTATGAGAATAAAAATTTAATTCCTTCGAGAAACTTTCATGTGCAGGAGAACATTAAGGTTCGGCAAATTATTTTACAAAAGAAATTGATGAAAAATGTAGTATTGGGTCTAGTTAGGTTTACTCTTTAAAAGTGAATAAAAAATTGAACTTCTCTGTTCTGCTGCTCGGCAAATTCAGCGGAAGGTCGGGGAGTGTCTTAACACTAGGTTCCCTTTGCCTACAAGGCTATATGCGGTATCCAGCATGAAGGTAAATAAAAAAAAAGTGTATGTGAAGCTAACATAAATCAGCTTCACATAGTATTCCATACACAGCAGAGTAGGAGTAGGGAACCTAGTGTTAAGACACTCCCTTCCCCACTTTTCGCCGAGTTCTGGAGACATTGCGTCTTAAGTAGCGGAACTCAACGTCGCGCTTTGCCTTCACACCAGAGCGTACAAACGAAAATATAAAAATAAATAAATTATTCATTTCCTTGATCGAAGTAGGGATCGAACCAACAACCAGTCGATTTAACAGTCACACTTTGTGCCCTGCGCCACGACTGGCCTCAAAAAGAAATGACAGGTATATATTAAAAAATCACTTCCAAATTGATATCGAACCCATAACCATCGCGTTAAGCAAAGCATAACACACGTTATTAATCCTTGAACATGTAAATGTTCGCATTAATTAACTTTATGTACCTATATAATTAATATTCTAAAGTTATTACAGTAGAATTACCGGTAGCTCCTTAAGGCTATCGTTTAACCGACTTATCGTGTAAAAGCTGTATAATGTGTTGTGCGCGCCATTCGTTTATAATCAAGAAGCATGCTTAATACGCCGTGAAAAAGAATAAATTATTGAGACATTAAACTGAAAAATAACGATATTTCTGTGGAATAAAACCGTGTAACATGCTTTTGGTGGAGATTTTATTAATAGTAAAGTGTAAATAATGTTTTTTAATTATTGTTTTTTTCTTTAAAATTGATATATAACAACTCTTGAGGCTGGTCGTGGGGCAGGGGAACAAGCGTGTGTTTTTAAACACGATAGGTTGTGTATTTGATTTACGCTCGAGGAAATTAAATATTAAGTATTTTATTTTTTTCGCTCTGATATCGTGGCAAAGGGCGGCGTTTAGTTTCACCACTCATCATGCAATGATTCCAGAATTCCGCGGAAAATGGGGAACGTAGTGTCTTAAAGGTCTCTACCTACTCTGCTGTATGCGGGATATAGCGTGACGCTGAAAAAAAATTAACGATCGTTCTTATACGTTGTTAATTAAATATTTGTTATTTTTCAGGCTCTTCCTTTGTTCCTCACAAGAAAACAACGTAGAAATTACAATGAAAAGTATATTCACACTATAATTATGTCGGATAAGTAATATCTTATGTATAAAGATTTTGTTTAAGAGGTAAGAAGAGCAATGTGTGTCTTCTTATATAGTATAACATATCATTTTTCGATTTGCTATAAAGACCGTTATACACTTTTAAGATCTTACAAAATTAAGTATCTATACTAGATATAGCATATAGAGGAAATCTAGTGTCAAGACACTCTGCTCCCCACATATAAAAATTATAAACTATGTAGCTCAGGTGAGTTAACTAGGCTGGGGAAGGACAGCGAGTTACTTTTGTTTTTTCTTAAGGCTGATGTTACTTTCTTAAGTTGTGACTTTTAACATTTTAAAAATGTTAAAAGTTAGTGATATTATTATTTCTATATCTTGACAATTCTGCAGTTCTCAATGGTCTAATTAAATAAAAACTGATTTTAGTTTCATTTTTAACCTACTTCAAAAAAGGAGGTTATTAATTTGATATTTAGACATATGTAATATTGTTGGAATTGAATTATATTTGAGTATGATGATCCATTTAGGCTTCCAATTTTGCAAGTGTATGTTTTTGCATGTTTATCCATGAATTTCACTAAAATTAAAAGTCTTATCGAGATGACTTTTTATTTAAAGTTAGGTAAACTCCATCTTAGGGAACAGTATAAGTTTCATTAAAATCGCTTCAGCAGTTTCATAGATATAGGGAAATTAAGAAAATAGGTAGGTAGATTGTTTTTTATAATTTTTAATTATATAAAAAACTACCTACTTCTTATAAAATATGAAATCAGTTTAATTTTTTTTAATTATTTATTATTTCACAGAATGCACATGTTATATTCACAAAAACTAAAACAAAATCAAAGCTGTGCAAAATAATATTTATTTTTCTCAACACAATCTTAGTATGTGTATCACGCCTAAAACAAAAAAGCGTTTCCGGTCAACGGATGGCGTAGCAAAACAATAATAATAATAATATGATATCACAAGAAAAAAATATAAGTAACGCAATAAAAATAAAATACGACATCTTAAGTTGCCGACCATTTGCGCTCTCATCTCTGAATTATTTATGTCGCCATTTTTTTTATGTTATCAGTTTCGGCCGCCATTTCCATTTGGACGGACATTTGCTTTTGCACGTTTGTTGAATGAGGATCTTTAAATTCGTTTGTTTTTATGAAATTTAGGTTTTATAGACCATTCCAGGGGCTATAATTTGTAATTATTTGTAGCATTAAGTTGTATTTTTTTAGGTTCACTGTGTTTCCCGCATACAGTAGATTAGGTAGAGGGAACTTAATGTTAATCACGTACAATCTATTTCGCATGTTGTGTGATAGACCTCGATTTCACGCATTGTTTTATTACCAGAGCGAGGATTTAAAAATATCTCTTTCCCCTGGATGGGAATTGAGCCCACAACGCGTTTACTCAGATGCTGCGTCACAACGGCCTCGAATTAATTGAATTCAAGCCAAACAAAAAGCACGTAAGAGTAATTCGTCTTAGCGTAGGGGCATTTAGGCTTTGCCATTAGTGGCCAGACTTAGCGCAGCGCACAAAGTGTGACTTGTAAGCGCGACAGTTGTGGGTTCGATTTCCACTTGAGGAAATGAAATATTTTATATTTTCATATCTTCGCTCTGGTATTGAGGCAAAGCGCGGCGTTGAGTTCCACCACTCAACTCAATCCGCAATGCCTCTAGAATTCCGAGGAAAATTGAGAACGGAGTGTCTTAACACTAGGTGCCCTTAGTCTACTCTCCAGTGTGCGGGATACAGCGTGACGCTAAAAACAAACAAAAATATTAATAACGATGTATTCAATCATTTCGTTCTTCTCCCACGGCATTTGCGGCGATTGAAAGCAAATTGAAACTGTATTATTTCCCATAGGTATTATTTTTGATTACTATTATAGTACATTCGCTTTTCATATTTAATAATTGGCAAATAACGTTTATTAGCGAATGTCAATACAGCCGTTTATTTTGTGTACTGTTCACGATTTGATTAGTTTGTTTTGTTTAGAAATGGATTGTTTTCGTGAAATTAAATTTATATATTTTGTTATATATATAGTGATTTATATACTTTGTCATAAATATTTTTGTAGCTTTTTAGACATTAAGACAAGGCCAGTCGTGGCGCAGGGGCACAAAGTGTGACTGGTGGTGGGTTCGATCCCCAGTCGAGGTATGAAATATTAAATTTATATTTCCATTCTTTCGCTCTTGATTCCATATTTTCGCTCTGGTATCGAGGCAATTCTCGGCGTTGAGTTCCGCTACTCAACCGCACACAATGAGCTCCCCAAGTATGAATAAAACCCACAACCGCCGCGTTTACAGCCGCACACCTGTGCACTTGCGCCAAGACGACCCCTCCTAGGGTTATTATATTTACACCAAATAATAAAAAGTGCATGAATTTCCCAATTTCACAACTCCAAACAACAAGTGCTTAAAACTTCATTTAGAAATACATATAAATAACATTCACTTCACTGTATAAAGTGAACAACATAAATAAAGATGGCTGCTATTTTTGTAGCGCCCATATATTTTCAGATTTTTTTTTATTCGAAGCTCCATCAATTACTCCAGAACATGTTTTATTTCTGAACACACTTCAATTTTACACCGCTGTATGTTAATTTATGTCTATGTTGTTTTTTTTATTTTTTTCTGTTATTTTTCGGACTGACTTGTAACTATTGGTTTTACTGTAATTTGGAAGTACTATAAACTTGAAATTGTTTTGTAAAATTAGCTTCACGCTGTATCCTGCGCACAGCATGGTAGGGAGAGGGAAACTAGTATTAAAACACTCCTTTCCTCACTTTCTGCCAAATTTTGGAGGCGTGTTGAGTAGCAGAACTCAGCGCCGCGCTTTGCACACCAGAGTGAAGAAATGGAAATATAAATTTAAATAAATATTTCATCTCCTCGAGTGGATATCGAACCCACAACCAGTCGCTTTTACAGTCACACTTTGTGCCACGACTGGCTACCATATTTATTTAAGTTAAATTTAAATACTATTCTAGTATCGTTCTTTGAAGTTAACACATAAAAGTTTTTTTTATTAAATCTCTTCACTATTAAAGGACAGTGATTAGTCCTCATATTACCACATTTTTTAACATCACATATTTTTCATATATGGACACAGGGAACCTGCGAACCTAATATTAAAACGTTCCCGTTCCCTATTTTCCGGCAAACTCAGAAGGCATTGCGTGTTGACTGGCGGAACTCAGCGCCGCCTCAACACCAAAACGACTCACTCCGTTAATCTGATAAAATTAACAACGACAGATGCACATTTTTTTTATAATTTTACTATAATATATAAAAACTTTTTTATCTAAACAGCTACAGAATTAAAGCTAACTCAATTTCACCACTATAATTAATGATATGGTAAAATAGTAACATTAACAGTACAAAATTTACACAACGGCTTATCAACTGGGGTTTGATTAAGCGATCAAAGATTGTCGCAGTGCTGTTTTTAACCGCGAGCAAATAAGTTACATCTCATTTCGTGATAGTGATCTGTACGGAAAAACGCGACGCTATCACGCGATATAAAGTCGACGCACATTTTACTACTGGAAAAATGTTTCAGGGGCAAAGTTGGAAATATGCGACGTAAATAAGCATTTGGGATTTGCTATTGATTTTTGAACAGTGGTTATGAAAATTGTGAAAATTATACAGCTTTACTAATCTAATCAGCTTCACGCTGTATCCCGCACACAGCAGGGTAGGCAGAAGGAACCTAGTGTTAAGACACTCCGTTCACCACTTTATGCCGAATTCTGGAGGCATTGCGTGTTGAGTGGCAGAACTCAACGAAGAGTGAAGAAATGGAAATATAAATTTAGTGTCGAGTGGGGATCGAACCCACAACCAGTTGGTTTTACAGTCACACTTTGTGCCGCTGCGCCACGACAGCTTTACTAGTAATGATGATATTGATTAAAAAATGTATAATTTTTTTAAGCTTTGTATAGCAGTAGCAGTAGGGTAGGTCAAGGAACCTAATGTTAAAACACTCTGTTCCCCACGCACTGTACAAGTAATTATCGAGAAATTGCGATATTGTTTTTAGTGGTCCTACATTTTACAGGTGACTTATATGCAAAATTTTAGTGCTTTTTGTCACATAGATTCAGATGTGCCTGTGTGAGTCTGAGTTTGAGTCTGATGTCTGATGATTTGATTTTGAGTCTGATTTGATTTTTAATTTTAAATTTCCTTTCTGTAGTGATAAGAAACACTCAACACACAATGCTTCCATAATTCGGCGGAAAATAGGAAAAGATAGTGTCATAACGGGAACAGAGTGTCTTAACACTAAGTTCCAGATTCTCTATGCCTACCTATGCCTGCTATGTGCGTGAAGCCTAAAAAACATACGCTATTTAAATATATATTTTTTGAATGGCCAACATCTTGAAAGCGGTTAAATTTCGGACTATGCTTATAATTAAATCTCATCTGTATCAATCAAACAGCATATAAATATTTGTTAACTAAATTGAAAAAAAAGTTCCCTTGAGAGCCACCAATCGCGTGTGTTGCGTCAACAGCTAGTTAAATTTACATAATACTATATAGTTAAATTATTCTACATAATTTTCTGAATAACACCTTTATTTTTATAAATAAATAACAAGATTGAGAAATAATCTTTAATTTTTAATAATGTGTATTTATTTATTGATTATTTCATAGTTCACCACAAAATGCTTTAATAATACTAAGTTAGTTTTTTCAAATACATCATATACAGGGTGGAAGAGGCAGCGGTCCATTTACGGAAACAGCATATAGGGTAAAATATTTCAAACCTATATCTAAAGAAATTAATCAAGATGCCTCAACAGTTTGGACGTAGGATTTTTTTTTCATTTCACGATTTTTATCCATACCTGTATTTCGTGTGACGCGATTACGTATAGACCCCAATAACATAAACACTTACTACTACAAAAATACTACTAAAGGTTAAACAACTTTGAACTTTATCGCCAATACATACGACTCGATTTCGAAATAAGGCGTGTGCGGCGGTGTTCCTTTGATAGGTTTATGTGTGCGTGCGTCATCCTTACAAATGGCGTTTTCTTTTAAAATGACAATTTTATTATTTATTTTGTTTGAAAAAAAAACTTTTTCATTTTTGGGAATTTATTTTTTTCTGAATTATATTAGGCTTTTACAGAGTAGTTAAAACTGTGGTTTCATTAAATGTGGTGCTGACACTTCCACCCTGTATAGATGAAATATATGAAAAAAAAGATTATATGATATCTTATTTCTATAATTTCAGATATCTTAGGAAAATTCCTTGTTGGGTGAAATCTATATATTGCTTGAGTGAAATACGACAACCATATAAGTATTTATTGTCGTATTTCACTCAACCAATACTTATCCAGTTAAAGTATATAGTTATATCAACTGTGCAATTAAAGTAGTCGTAATAGTAAAAAGGAGGCCGTCGTGGCGTAGGGGCACAAGGCTGTGACTGTAACGCGACGCTTGTGGGTTTGATCCTCGAGGGAATAAATTATTATGTATATTAAGGCACCTTCTAAGGTTCTGGCACCAAGGCAAAAGTCCGGCGTTGAGTTGGCGGCGTGAGAGCTATTCAAGTCGCAATGCCTCGAAAAATTAGGCGGAAAGTGGGGAACGGAATGTCTAATCACTATGTTGCCTATTATTACTGTGTGTGCAGACTACCTGCTGTGTGCAGGATACAGCATGAAGCTGATTTGATTTTTTTAATAGTAAAAAGCATGAAGCATGAAGTCAGGTGGGCTTGTATGAACAATTTGATTACGGTGGACGAAGCGAAGGAGCGTATCATCGTACGTCGTTACATTTGGCGCTCTAT
Organism: Heliconius erato x Heliconius himera; assembly: GCA_013421005.1. Classification (NCBI taxonomy): domain Eukaryota; kingdom Metazoa; phylum Arthropoda; class Insecta; order Lepidoptera; family Nymphalidae; genus Heliconius; species Heliconius erato x Heliconius himera. The sequence goes on from JAATLQ010031515.1 coordinate 10,054, forward strand.
CCTTTCTGGCGATTCCGCTACGGCTATTGTGTAAAGATAAAAAAAACATTGTTAATATAAATTTTATACCCACAACTATTATACATTAATTCACAAAAAAACAGATGTCGAGGCAAAGTGCGGCGTTGAGTTCCACCACTCAACACGCGAAATGGAAAACGGGGTGTCTTAAGAACATACAATTTAAATGAAATCATACTTCAAATTATTTATATTACATAAAACAAAAGAAAAAATGCTTAACAATAAAAAAAGAAACAGATCCAATACTATATAATGTATCAGACTGTGATTCACCTTTATTGATGCTTCTAATTAATTAAAACTGTTCCACCCACATCGCTTACGAAATGAAAATACTCGCACTGGCAAATACTCCCCTGGTCTTATTGATTATTGTGTTCGAAATTAGTATTGATGGCCAATTCTATCGTTTTTTTTTATTAAAAACCGGCCAAGCACGAGTCGGACTGCGCACAAAGGATCCCGTACCATTATGTATAAAAACGGCAAAAAAGTCACGTAGGTTGTATCTTATTCTGTTTTATAGTATTTGTTGTTATCTCTATCTCTATATATTATAAAATAAGAACGATTTTTTTCTCTGTCTGGCCTTTCTACGTTATCTTCTTCTAAACCACCCAACGGATTTTGATGCGGTTTTCACCATTATGTAGAGCATTTCTCTGGAAAGGATTATATATGGTTTATTATATGTATATTTTATTGTAATTTGACATAAATATGATAAATGTGTATAAAGTCCTACCCGTTGAGACACTTTCACGCATGCGCTGCTTTAATGGTAAGTCCTACATGAAAACAATGTACTAGAGTATTATTTCTCTTAATAAGATCTACAAAAAAGTCAGCGACAGCATATTCGTATCTTCTAAAGATAACATACAGTGAGCATATTTCTGTGAAGATAAAATTTGCTCTTTACACTAATTTGAAATTACGAATAGTTTTAGAGAAAAACGCATTTAATTGATGACACATCACGCCGGCTATAAACCGCAGTTTTGGCGCAAGTTTCATTTATTACCTTACTCTCAGCATATAAATAAGTATATTAGTTACGTTGGCCATTTAATGTAGATCAAAACTGTCTTTTACTGTTTTTTATTTTAATAAGTACTTTAGAAGTTGTTACAATATCAAAAAATCCTTGCTTTGAAACGGCTCGCCACACGCCATGCGTCCCCCCGCGCCCCGCGACGTTTTGCTTATCGAAGCGCGTCCGCCGCGCCCGCCTGCCTCTGTACTGTAGAAAAGTAGATGTA
>JAATLQ010031516.1:0-11351 GCA_013421005.1 Heliconius erato x Heliconius himera
CAGCGTCGTGAGTGTTTGTTCCACTTGATTGTTGGATGAAGATTGCGATGGTGATTTAAAATCATGATCACTTGCTCTTACTGAAATGTTTAGATTGGGCTTTTTAATATTAGATATATGAATCAACGTATTATGTTTGCGCTTACACACCTTGCAGCCTGGTTTCTTACAATTATTTGAATAATGACCGGGGCGAAGGCAATTATAACATATTTTATACTGGGAAACTAATTCAAATCGTTGTTCATTGGTTAAATTAAGAAACAGAGAACAATTATGTAAACTATGATCGCCTTTACATTTAGGACATGGCTTTATAGATGAGTTGCAATTATGGTCTTCGCATGCTGGTCTAGAAACACTATCACCTAAAGAAATCATTGCCCTAAGCTTATGCGCGTTTCTATTAGGATTTATCATGCCGTTATTACGAGACAGCTCCATAGTTTCTAATAGGTCAGCACGGTTACGAAGAAATTCTAGAAACACAGACATCGAAATAGGGTCATTTTTATTTATTCTACCTTTACACTCTTCCCACTCACGAAAAGTTTTTTGATCGAGTTTCCTAGTCATAATGTGAATGAGGAGTGTATCCCAATGTTGAGTCGGCTCGCCTAACATTTCCAAAGCACGTAAGTTTTTATTAAATTGATCAATCAATCGTTTTATATTAATAGAAGATTCACTTTTAATTAAATCAACATTAAATAAATTATTAACATGATTTTGTACCAGCAAACGTTTATTGTTAAATCTATTACATAATAATTCCCATGCAATAGCATAGTTTCTAGCCGAAAACTCCATGGATTGAATGATCAAAGCCGCAGACCCCTCCAGAGACGACCTAAGATAATGAAACTTATTTATTTCATCCATTGCATTGTTCGAATGTATGAGACTGGTGAACATATCATGAAACTCAAGCCAATTGTCATAAGAACCATGAAATTTTGGCAAATCAATAGTAGGCAACTTAACTAGATTATGATTACTTAAACGAGAGTTATCCACATTATCACATCGTAATATTTTAGTATTAGAAGATATTAATTCTTGAGTCTTTGAAAGTGATTGATAATATAAAGATTCAAAATCATTTCTTTCGCTTGACTGGGCATCAATGTCATCGACTAAACTCAATTTTTAATTGTACTTCATCATAATGATCATATAAACATTCGATCTTACCTATTCGTAACTGCAATTCATTTACCTGTTGTAGACTCAATGAACCAGATAATTCACTTATGTACTTAGTAAAATTAGTCAACCGGCCGGAATCTCGGGAGTGAACAAGCCTGAAATTGAAATTGTATACAATGTATAACTGATTTAAGATTTTTTATATATATGTGTACTTACAAGCATGTAAATAAATTTGTTTAATTTTAATACTCAAATATTTTTATTATTAAAATATCTATATAACTATTTAAATTTTGTCTAAATATTTTGTAAGTTTTTATTTTATTTTTATTTATTTTCAATTACCAATTAAAACTAAATTAAAGAATTATTATTTTTTACAAAATTCAGTTAATATAGTTTATAAAGATGTAAACCATTCATATGCTTTTATTAAGTTGTAAAACAATATAATTATTGTATTAATACAGTAACAAAACTAGCTAACACTTATCAAATTACTTATTACACAATAGGCAAATCATTTTTATTTATTAATGTTTAAATAATGAAGTACTAAACATTTAGAGTGATATTATTTAAAATAAATGATGATTATATGAGCAATTAACTTTTACTGTTTTATAAGAATAATCTAGTACATACCTGTTAAAACTATGAAATATTGTTAAAATAATAACAATTAAATATAATTGGCAATAAACAATTCACCAAATATACATAGTTTTACTTTAAAATCACAAATTATTGCAATAGGCAAATACTAGTAACCTGAATCGAAAAGAGTAATGGGTTAATATTAATAATATTCCTATAATTAAACACTGATCACTTCCCTTATTTTTGGGCAATGCGGCTCGCTGGACCATGTAGTGGAATTCTCCCTCTATCAGGTTTACTTCTTAGTGTAATAATTAAAACAGCAAATTTTAATGTGGACACGTGTAATTCTCGATTTGAACCAAAAAGTAATACAATGCTATGGTAGGGTAATTGTAAGATAAAAATACATTATTTCTCACCTATGAGCATATGTGTAATTAAAAAAGGATTGCTATAAAATTATAACAGGCGTTTGGCCTAAACAATGATATAGAATATATTTTTATTAAACAAAAAACAAAACGAAATGATTACAATTATTAATATATATATTTTAATTAATTTATTTTTTATTTTCGTTGTTTAATTATAAGTTTTATAATTGAGAAGGTAGGCACAATAAATACGGAATGAGATAAAAAACAATATTAAACAGGAGTTCGGGATCATTGATAACGTTAATTGGAGAGTCGAACCACTAATGACGTCTCATGCCTTTGAAATATCAAGTGTATATTGATTAATACGTATATATAAAAATGATTTTGTACTGTAGTTTGTACGGTGTATGATTATTTTTAAATCTATACTAATATTATAAAGTAGAAGAGTGTGTTTGGTTGAACGTGCTAAAATGAAAACTAAGGAACTATTGACCCGATTTGAAAAATTATTTATGTGGATAGCCACGATAGAAGCAGTAGGAGCGCAGAAACAATAAAAAATGTAGAAAAAGGCTTAAGAGTTTTCGAGAGCATGACCTACAAATTATTTCCATTTGAACAACCGGGCAAAGTTACTGGTAAAGCTGGTTAACTACTTAAAATAACACCATTATGGCACAGTCGGGCAGTATCTGGTATTAAACTGTGATTGTAGTAAGCACAACCGCCGTTCGGCGGAGTGTTCAGCTAAGACAAAATGCAGCAATGAATTCCGCTGCTTATCAAGTAATGTCTCAAATTAGGGCGGAAAGCGGAGATTAGAGTATTTTGACACAAAGTTGACCAGTTACAGTTACAATTGATAGTAGTGAGAGGTCCAGGGTACGTAAGGACGATTTAATTGAAATTTCAATATGTTAAATAAATAGCACTTTTGCACCATAGCACAATTATAACACAATTAAGTAGTGGATTAGTGCAAAACTATGTACAATGATTGTGATTTAGATTAACAGTTGAGTGAAACGGTTATTTAAAAATTAACTATTCCCAATTTCCCGATCTGCTAAAAAACCGTAATCTTTTAAAACTCAAAAGAAATAATATTTCAAATACAAAAATACAAATCTAAATGAAAGTCAGGTAAAAATACTAGTGAACAATAATGAGAGTCACACATTTTTCCAACCTCCATACAAGGATCCAACGGTATATTTCATTACACGCAAAAGTGAAACAGTACTTAAAGGATACGTACAAAAGAGTGAATTTCAATAGTCCTGGTTTCAGGAAGCGATGGAAAGTCAGGTTTTTTTTTGAAATGGTTATACAACTGTAAATGACGTAGTGCCATCGCTGATTAAAGTAGAGTAACTTGTGAAAGGCATCGGAATATCAATTGAAAATTCACGAAAATGATGGAATATGGACTATTTGAAATTGCGTGTTGGTTTTTTGATTTAATTAAGAGGTATAGCATTTTTTTGAGCTTCACGCATTTTCACGCTTTTACCCGCAGATAAGAATATGTAGTGTTAAGACACTTCTTTCCCACTTCCTGCGAGTGGCGAAAAACGCTTTTTCTTGTTAATGTAAATCGAATCCGTCATGACTGCACTCAGACGTTGTCTGTAGCCCTCGAGAACTTCAATGCAGAACTATAGAAATGTAAAGTAAATATTTTTTTACAAGAAAATCTAAATTGAGGCAGTCGTGGCGAAGGGGCACAAGCGTGTGTCTATAACACGACGGTTGTGGGTTCGATCCCACTCAGGGGAATGAATTATTATTTATTAATATTTTGATTTCTTCGCTTCGCTTTTCTTCCACTCAACGCGCAATGCCTCGAAAATTCGGTGGAAAAAGGGGGAACAGAATGCTTTAATACTAGGTCTCTTCTGCCTAATCTGCGGCCCAGCGTGAAAGTAAAAAAAAAGGAAAATCGTTCAAATTATTGTTTTTATTGACATTAACAAAACTCTTAGAAACAACCATATAAAGATCTAATCCCTGATAACCCTTGCCATATCAGAAAAGTTACTACTTCAACGACGAGCGTATGAAAATGTGACATAATAATGAATATTCAAGCCCACGTTGATTATTGCCGCGATTGAAACTTTGTCAGAATTAATGATATTCGAGAAGTTTCCCCTAGGTAGGTAACGTACGTACTAAGAAACTTGGTAATTTATTAGCAAACAAGTACGCTAGTTGAATATCAATACTTGTGGATAACTTTGCACGTGGACTTGTAATTATAACGCGTTCCCAAACTTTACTTTTGGTATTGAAACTTGGAATTTATCAGATTTCTATTCTCTATTATGTTTTGAAATGAAAATCTTTGTTGATTATATACAATGTTGTACAACGTAGATTGATTAGATAAATTAAAATAATTTATGAAAATATATTTGTTTTTTTTTCTTTAGCTTTTGTAGCTATAGACAAAAAGTAATTAGTATGGAGACACTCTCCGCTACTCTTTCCGCCTAAGTTCAAGCGTTCGTTCGCATTGAGTGGCGTGACTTAACGCCGTGCTTTTACGCACTGACCCAATGTGCCACAATACCTTCAACAATGTTTCTATTTAAAACAATATCCGTTTCCCTAATTTGGTAACACGGCTCCAGGCACTGAGTTCTGTCGCCTATCCCATAAAATCTTTTAAATATACCGAAACTGAGGAATGCATGGACAGGCCTTCCGGGGATCCTCATATTTTTTATATGAACTACCTTCGGTATCCCTGCCTCACTCTTGCTTTATATATCTTTTAAACGACTTCTGTAAAAGGAGGAGAAGGAGGCTATCAATTTGACTATTTTTTTTATGTTTGTCACCTCAGAACTTCGGACTGAGTGAACCAATTTTGATGATTCTTAATTTATTTGAAAACTGATGCTTCCTGTATGGTCATATTTTGATTTTGTCTAGTTTTGGGTCATATTTTGGTCTAGTTTTGACAATGTTATCCATGAGAATATCACATTATTATGTATGTGGTCGACAATTGGACGAATAACTCAACATCACGCCAACCAATTTCGATAATTCATTTTTATTAGAAAGGATGTTCCTCAAGGGTAGTTTGATGATAATTTGGTTTGGTTTTGATTATGGGATCCATGACAAAGGAACTGTAGTTTTATATTTGATTTTTATTTTGCTATAAATTATATCATAATTTACCATTCTGTCATCACTCATTCTCTCAACGTGGTCATCGTGGTCTCAACCATCTGAGCATATTTTCCTCTTGCAGTAAATCTTAAAATGAACGTAATACCAACATTTTACATCACAAAGTGGTCACTCCGTTCTATAAATCATTTATTTTGTAAACACATAAACAGACATCCATTCACACAAAGGGAAGCTATCGCATGCATTCCAGTACGAATGAACAATCAATTTGTCGAACTTCGATCGTTAACAGAACTTGCTTTAGCTACATCAAAGCTCTTTATTAGCCTATAACAATACTAATAAGGATTTCCAAAGTTACCCTGAAACCACGAATTTTGTATTTATAAGTCTATAAAATTAATGTCTATTGTTATCTTTCCATAATGTTTTAGTTTAACTGAAGCAATATATACTTTTAATATCAATAACCTCAGGGATTTCATTGGAATCTTATTATTATTATTTTTTTATGTTTAATGTGTATATATTATAGAATAGGCAAAGGAAATGTAGTGTTAAGACACTCCATTCCCCACTTTATTAAAAAAAGTTAACAGATGAATATAAATATTTAATATATTCATTTCTGGTGACGCGCAAAGTCCAGTTGAGCTTTGCTTACAACATGCAATGCCTCGAGAATTCGGTGGAAAGTGGGGAACGGATTTATAGGAACGGGGTGTCTGAACGGTTTTCCCGTTCCCAGGTGCCCTTTGCCTACTCCATAAATGGGTATTTCCTTTCTATATTCTGGATACATTGCATTGAAATTAAAAAATAATAATATCAACTACAATAGCTAAATTATGTTCATTTCTCCAATGAGAGAAGACAATGCGCGGTGATGGGTTCCGCTATTTTGTTATGTCTATAACACACATATATTACATTATGTCCATTCTGTCTATTCTATTCTCACAAGAGCAGTAGAACTAAAAGAAAATAATATAATATTTACCAAAAAAACAAATCTAACAGTAGAAACTTCGCTACGATATTCAATATTTCGAATCACACCACAGTGTATAGGAAATTGGATCGCTTCACGCCTCCGAGCTTAGACTTATCGTCTTTGCTTTATATTTTCAGTAACTTTTATATTTTAACGTATAAAATGTGGATTATTTTTACTTTCATACAATTGTATAAAGAGATATTTATTTGTATTTGCTATGAAAAGGATATGTGTTAAGTCAAGAGAAAAAAAAATATAAGTATAATTTATATTTATTGTACTCGCCCTATTCCCTATTCACGAAGGAATGAGATAAAAGGTAAACAAATCAAAAATAGGTTATTTTATAGGTCACGTTTGATGGAACTTAATAAAGTATATTTAGTAAAAAAATCTATGGATTTATGGATGTAAATAAGATTTCTTGAATGCATCTATAGAACCTGTTAGTTAATAATTATAATAACTATGATTTAAATTTATCAATTTCATCTCTAAAAAAGTTTATGAATTTCAAAGTTAAAAAACGTTTTTGTTCACCCCATTTTAAGATATCATAAATACCATAAATTATTTTCTAAATTTTGTTTAAATTAATACTTGATATGTAAGAACACCCAAAAGCCAACTTGTTCTCAAACTTGAAGCACAATTTTTTGTTACTTTAATACAGGAGTTCCCAACCTTTTCTTGATCAAGGACCACTTTTATATCATTCTTGATAGCAGGGACCACTTTACATGTAGGTATTATAAAAATTTACTGTGATAAATAAAAAGAAACTTTGCCTCACCATCCCCAGTTATAAAATTAAAATCGTTCGCGGACCATATTTAGGCACCACTGGTTGGGAACCACTGCTTTAATACAACAAAAATAAACTACTATAATAAATTATAGAGGACAGGTAGTCGGACATTTTACAGTAAAATGTAATATTTTGTCATTGGTCCTGGATCAAATTAAATGAAAATTAAATAGTTACATAAAAGTTTTAGAAACTGTATTTCTTTGTTTACATTTTGTCTCATGCTAAAATGAATAGGTATATCCAATCGCGACTTCACAAGCTGCACGCTGATATCACACTTATGTCATTTGTTTATGAATAGCGCGGCGTTGAGTTCCGCCACTCAACATACAATGTTAGGGAAGATGGATGTAGAGACCAAGAGCGGGGTACGGTATGTCTTAACAATCTACCTGCTATGAATTGGTAGAGGAAAAGAACGAAAGTATTTAATAAATGAATAGGGGCCCTGTGCCGCAACGGATAACGCGTGTGATCAGAAAATTCAAGGTTCGAATCCTAGCAGGGTCGACGTGCTTATATATAAATAATTTTTGTCTTCCCTTTTCTGTCTTAGTAACTGTAGCTTATGAAGTATACGATGTGAACCAAAAACCTTTTCCTTATTTCAAAGAATTATTTAAGAATACATATTATAAGTAGACTAGCGGCCCACTCGCGGCTTCGCCCGCATACCACCTATATATTTTCTATTACACTGCATTTGCCAATAGATTGATCATGTAATTTATACATTCAATCATTTTTCATAATTTGAGAAAGTACAAGCAGAGAGGAGATTGTGAGGATATCATCAGCGGCAAGGGCGCCCCCAGCGGGACTCGACACTTGGTTTGCGGCCGTAAACAAAGCGTCGAATTATTTTAATTTTACATTTTCTCGAAAAATATACATCCAAGTTACATATTGTTAAAGCCAAAGATCTTCTTCATAAAATTTCCTTGATGATGAAATAACTTTCGCTCGTAACTTTCATTATTTTTGTCAAATAAAAGACGTTGAAAATGACCTAGCAATTTTCAATGATTTTTTATCACAAAATGTCTTATTGTGACTTATTTATAAAAGATAGATATAAGGTACCGCGGATTTTATTTTAGAGCTAATGAAACTGAATGTTTTTATAATATAATATACCAACACATATATAACTATTTCTGAAGCGCATGTGACTAAAATTCCTTATTTAAAGCTAACTAAGAATTAAACCGTAATGTTATATAGCCTATAACACTACTGATGAGTGTAGCTTTCCTACAAAATAAAGTAAACCCGCCCAGTAGTTTCAGAGATCTTAGCGCTTAAACAAACACACCCTTCCGCTTCTTTATATTAGTATAGATATGTTAGTATTGGTTATTTAATGGGAAACGAAGTGTCGTTACATTAGGTACCCAGGTTCCCTTATCTTGCTATGCTAAGTTTTGCTTATCTTGCTATATGAGAATCAAAAGTGGTATGTACCTACACATACATCTACCTACTAATCTAAGCACAATGATTTTTTAAAACACAGTATAAATTTATTTTCACATAAAATTTTGCAAATGAATATATATTTTTTAAATAACAGCTTATTTTCACAAATTTATGATCCATCACGTTGTATTGTCAGTATTGCTCTCATATCGATTACAGTTGTTACCTAGGGATGCGACCCAGATATCAAGATACTTGTATAACCAGTACTATGAAGTCCGAATGTCTCTTACTGGGATTAAATAGGGATGTGAAAGGTACGTCACTATTCAGATATTTTCTTCTACTTCCATATAATTATTTCTTTTTTTCATATCCCGCTCCATCTTCTCGTTTTGTAGGTGAAGAGAACCTAGTGATGTGACACTCCATATTCTGCCTAATTTTATTTCGATTGTGAATTCGATTCCTACTCCACGGAATGATTATTATTTTCATTTCCCGGCTCTGGTAGCATGAAAATGAACGAAGCGTCTGGAAAACTTGGCATAAAGTAGGGAACAGAACGGCTCATTCTTCATATGTTGCGACGCGCGACAACGCGTTTCCAGACAGAGACTGACTGCGTTACCGCTACAACAGTCACAATTTATCATTCCCAAAAGTTAAAAATTCTATTTAAAATTCAAATAAGCATCAAAAATATAATTAAACATCCACATTAAATATTCATACGTGTTCAGCCCTGAATAGTTACATCCCATGAGAAATTATCTAGTTGCTACTATAGCGTAGTATAGTACAGTGGGATACGTGCGATACGGTGCGAACAATATGCATGCATTTCGTTAGCCTTTTAGCATATGTTGGTATATTATAAGTTATAATTTACTGCGGAGTATAAAATATTTCAATATATATTTATATGGAAACTAACTATTACCTGCAGCTCCACCCGCGGTGTCAAATGAAAACAATAGTATTAAGTCCTTACTTACTTACTTAAGTCCTTGTGAAATTGGCGTTTTGTCGTACAGGCTTGACTTTAATCATAAATTTCTCCTTTAAAGTTAAGAATCCTAACTCAAATTTATACATTTATTTACATATATATTTGTATATCGTTAGCCGTCATTCATTTGCCTTTTTCTGTTTGCGTCACTCAGTTGAAAAAAATGGAAAACTTGAAATGTCGCGTTATTTATGAGCACGAGTTCCACCATGCCACCAATGCTACGAAAACGTCTCGAAGGCTTAATAATGTGTATGGCGGTCATCATCACAATGGCTGGACTCTGGCAAACCAGCCAAATCCAAGTGATAATGGACCCAAAAAAAGTTACTTGTAAGCGTTTGGTGGACTATTGCCACTGTCGTTCATTACAGATTTCTGGCCAGATGATTACAGCAGACGTCTATTGTCAGCAGTTGTAAATCATGATAGTTAGCTGCATGATAAAACAACAGAGGCTAGTGAATCGCTCTACGCCACTGCTGCTTTACGACAACACTACACCACAAACTATACAACAGACGGCTACCAAATTACAAGACCTTCAATTGGACCGAACTACTCGGACCTTGGTATAAGAGATCGCCATTTTTTTCGAAATTTGGATAACTTCTTGCAAGGAAAAAAAAGCGTTTATAGCCAGACGCTGTGCTGCTGTCCCACGAAGGCATCACTATTTATGTTGGCAATATTTTAACCTATAAATAAAAAATATGTGTCATATATATATTTAAGAAATCCTTTTAACAGGAAACTAAGCAAAACTGCCAATATTGCACAACTCTTTCAGAATTCAGAATAAAAATCTAAAGCTTATTCCATTCTATACAATATTCAATCTATCATGTGACACGACGAAATGTAAAATAAATCTATATAGGGTCGTCAGTTCGAGTCCCGGTCTACGTGACTGGAATTTGACATTCGGGATTTTCTCTATAAACATCGCGACAAAGTTTGTGAAGTACGGAATGAAATTGGGCGTGTTATTGAATATGTGTTGAAGCCGTTGTGGCTTAGTAGGAATAGACTAAATTTTAACGGTGGCTTCGCCCGCGTGTCTAAACGAAATAACAAAAAACTGTAGGTATATGATAAATAAAATATTAATTATATCGAGGCCAGTCGTGGCGCAGCGGCACGAGGTGTGACTGTAAAACAGACTGGTTGTGAGTTTGATCCCCACTCGAGGAGATGACATATTTACTTAAATTTATATTTCCATTTCTTCGCTCTGGTGTCGAGGTTAAGCGCGGCGTTGAGTTCTGCTACTCAACACGCAGTGCCTCCAGAATTCGGCAGAAAGTGGGGAATGGAGTGTTTTAACACTAGGTTCCCTCTGCCTACCCTGCTGTGTGGGTGCGGGATACAGCCTGAAGCTGATTTATTTATTTTTTTATTTTAAAATATTCTTGATGGGGAGGTAACTTTGACCAAACATAATCTATACATATACATATTTTTTTCAGCAAGAAGCTGAAAAAAATATACAAAATCTTCACATAAATTGTAGCCTAGTATGCTATATTACACGTAAACATTCATCCAAATCCGTTCAGTAGTTATTGGATTAAAGTGGAACAAACATCAATCCTCACAAACTTACAAAACTATTATAATTGATGGATACCTAGTTAACTACTTTGAAACAAAATATTTATCTTATTATAGTAAATCAAAGCACCTACCTACCTGACTGTGAAACATGATTTTATGTAAACGGCCGCTAGCATTTTGGTTTAGTCTTGTAATAATACACGTTGAAATAACTTTACTATAACAAGTAATAACGAACGCGTTAATTATAAAGAAATAATGATTTTA
>JAATLQ010031517.1:0-11352 GCA_013421005.1 Heliconius erato x Heliconius himera
ATAATAAATAATGATTATTCTTACCTTGCGATGCGTAGACGCATTCGATCGGTCCGCCATCTTGCGTTTTACAGCTGATTCTAGTGTTTCAAGCACTTAAATAATATTTTTTGTGGAAATATAAGTGTATTTTCTATCATATTAAACAATAAAAGTTTTAAAAAGTCGTTAGAGAAATTCTCGGGATTTTCTAAAAGTTGAATGTATCCAATTGTATACAGTATCAAGAATAGGGTTAAGCAGGATCAGGATCTATCTAGTACCTATAATTAATTTTAGGACTGCCACATCCAATGTAGAATCGTAATAACTTAATTTACTTAACTGTAAAATTGATGACATGCCTCCTTAACAAAAACTATTCAGTACTTTCCATAGGTCGGCATATAATATTATAATGAATGACCTGGAAAAAATCATGAGAAACTATTTCAGAATCTTTTTTAGTGTTGTGTTCATTATTTTTAGTTTAGCTTGACTATAGTGAAGATCAATCAACAACTACATTTACAAAAGTTACACCTTTAATATGCATTTTCCATTACATATAAAACTTAAAGATCTGGAATACACGAAAAAAGCGAACTACCTGTAACTAAAAAAGGGAAAGTACCAACTGAAGCGTAAGAACGTTTCAGTAAAAGCCGTTGTGTGGTAGTTGTAAATATGACGGGTAGTTTTCGTTGATAAATAAGAATCATTGAAAAATGCGCTTACGTTTGACGTAGCCTGTAATCGTGATATAAATTGTTTTATTCAACACTACGACAAAACGCGGCGTTGAGTTACGCCTAGTTTTCGTCGTGACACAGCATCTCATAATAAATCTGCCGATTGTGGATTTGATACCAACTGGGAGGAATGACGAATTTTGATTTCCTCACTCTGGCAAAAATGTCAAACATCGTCATTGAGCTCTACCACACATCACGCAACGTCTCGAAATTTGGGCGAAAGGTGAAAAGGGAGTGTCTTAATATTAGCTTCATCTTAACACTAAGTCCCCTCCACATATCCAAGATATATCCTGAAGCTACAAAAAAAACCTGGTCCCTACTCACCATCCCTAGGGGCCGTCCAAGTATTACGTAAGCACTGTAGGGGGGCGGGGGGGTCTTAGGTTTGCTTATTTTTGACGTTTTCAATGAAATATTTTTAAGAGGATTGCTTATTTTTGATGACATAGGGGACGAGGGGGTCAATAATTGCAAAAAAACTTCTTACGTAATACTTGAACGGCCCCCTACTAGTTACTACCGAAATAACCAGAAAAAGAAGATAAAAATAACAATGCTTTCCATCTACGAATATGCTAGAATGCAACCAAAAATGCATAAATTATGCATTTAAATGAAAAAATGCCACGTGTCCAATACATAAATACACTATAATAATCTCTCGATTAATGGCAGAGCCGCATAAAAATGTTCACGCATGAAGTCCGACATTCATTGGCTTGCCAAATTGGAAAGAGCGGATTGATCGATAACGATTTTAATTGTTCCACGCGTGTTTTATAAACAAGTGGTTTATTGATGGAAACTCCAGCCTGTGTTTTGATACAGTAGGAACAGCACCGGCGTTTATATAATAGTTGTACGGAGAAATATAATAGCTCATTCAGTTTTCAAAGTTTAATAAAGAATAATGAAGATCGTTTTTATCGTTGCGATATTCGCTTTTGTGGTTGTTCAGGTAATTTTTTTTATATAACTTAGGAAATAGCAGAAAATAAGTACTGAATTATATGTAGTTATATTAAGTTCAACAGTTTTGCCAATTATGAGTGTTTATATGATGGTGGCAGGTTCGAATCTAATCGGGTGTGTATTATAAATACCTATAGAAAAATATGGATTACAGTTCCGCCTAATATCTACCTACTACGCAATGTCTTTAAATTGGACAAAAGATTACAATTAAGTGTTGTGTCTTTATAGTCAGCTAACGACCCAAACGCGGCTTCGCCCGCTCTTCCGCTATAATTTAGCATAGCCAAATCCTTTATACAAATTGTAGCCTTATGTTATAGTCATGCTTATGTTATTCTGATTCTAGCCATATTACAATAAAGTTTCATATAAATCCATTCAGTAGTTTCTGCATGAAAGTGAAACAAACATCCATCCTCACAAACATTCACATTCATAATATAAATAGGATGTAGGACTTAAGAGATAATACATAGGATATTTCTATATGTATATTTACATTTAATTTTCGCAGCTTTTTTATCATTTATTTATTTTTAGGAGTGAATCCAGCTATACAAGGAGCTATCAGATCGCTCTTCTTTTTCCTTATATCAAAGACATTACTGGTATTGGGTGGCAAAAGCAAAATTTAAATTCGTTAAAATTGTCCCGATTCCATCTTGCCCTAAAAAACTGCACACACGCCATATAGTTTGGCATTTCCGAATTTCTTAATTAAATACGTTTGAATTAATACATTTCAATGAACGAATATATATATTTTTTCTTATAGCTTAGCTACTCTAAGCCAACTCCAGACGATGACAACAAGGATGCAGGTGGGGATCACGTTAGCGTAGATGCAGGTCAGCCCGCAGAGGAGGTAATACTAAACATATTCCCATATCTTCATCATCGTCATAATTACCATTTATTTATAGATAGAGTATAATCGGAGTTAAGCTCTGTTTGCACCTGAAAAGCAAAGTAGAGTAGGGAACAATCAAAATATTTTCAGGTATCGCCCAAATAAGTACCTATTGGGGTAGGCAGTGAGAACTGAGGCCAGTCGTGGGTGTCCTTAAAACCAGTTGACTTTGTGGGTTCGATTCCCACTGAAGAAAATGAAATATTTAATATTTTCATTTCTTTGCTCTAATTCCTCCAGAATTCCGCGGAGTCTTAACATTAGGTTCCCAGACCCCCTCTGCCTACTCTGCTATATACGAAATACATCGTAAACCTAAAAAAATCTAGGATAATTAGATACGTTTCTTAATCGCGATCAAGAAAATATCTCCATTTCTAAATGTAAGAGAAAGACAAAATAGACTTAGTTATCGTTGCACACTGAGCCGCTTGTTGATCTATCCAAGGGGAGAAATTGATGGCGGTAGTTTGATATAATAGTTATAGTAGTAAATGGCAGTAACGTTTTCGACAAGTTAGGGTTTCTGAAATGTCATATATGATGCTAATTCAAATACCAAAACATACAGCTTAAAATAGTTTTATTTAAAATGAGGAAAACTCTGAAAATCAAACCTATTAACCTACTAATCCTATTACCAAACCTATTATTCCGATTCATTTTAACGCCAACGCACTTTTTTTTAAAGGCGTATAATATTTGGCAATGACCTTAAATAGTCACAAGACTTCATTAATGTAAGCTTTCTACGCTTCACACTTAGAAAAATTATCGACCAATTTGTTAGATTAGATTTATTTTATTTTAGTTAGTTATATAAACATTAAATTCAAAATATGGATCATTATTTGAATTCGCACAGACTAAGTCAGAGCCGAATTTAATAGGGGCAGGCATGAAAGAAGCTTTATATTTTCATTGCGTCGACTTAGAAGTTTTATTTTTACACACCTTCAAGGGATAGTAGACCTGAGTATTTGATATAAATTGCAACTTGATACTTCCACGCGTTCCTGAGAAAAAGGATCTTGACAGACGGATGAATGACAACAAAGTGATCCTATAAGAGTTCTGTTTTTGTCCTTTCGAGATATGGAATCCTGACAACTACCAGGCTATTAAAATTAAATCTTATTTAGTTTTTTAAAGGTTTCTGTACATAAAAAGAATAAAATGGAAGCTTGTAGGACGATTTTATCAGTCGTCTATCTGTCCATCTAATAATACAACACTTTTTCTCAAGTTAAAAAATATAAAAAAATATATTATAATATATGTATACGTACGTAAATTTTAGATTCTCGTTGATCTGCAATAAAGAAATAAGTTCGGTAATACTCTTCTTCTTAGCTAATTTCTGTCTGTGCGTACTAAATTTTAGCGTAATCGCGTCTTTTCGCAAATCTCGTAATTTGTAAACGAACGGAGCATCAAACGCTATTGTCTCAGCAATCAACATACCTCTGTCACCTCGTCTACTGTGCGCGCTCTCTGGGGGTCCTCCTGCTTTTGACCCTATGTTCTCGAAAATTAGCAGAGATGACCCTCTGGCTCGCTTTAACGCTCATTCTTGTTTCATAATTTTTTTTTCCATTCATGTGATCAAAGCACTTGATTTCTTATTTTCACTATATTCTTCATTCTTGCTTGAGATCCATATAATGCCAGGACTTCTGTATATCTCTTCATAGTGACTCTGTTAATGCTACGAAGAGGTCTCTAGAATCTCCACAGTATTTATTTTTTGAAGCCACTCGTGGCGCAGGGGCACAAGTATGTGATTATAAATACGATTGGTTGTGAGATTTGATCACCACTCGAAGAAGTGGAATATTTAATAAATTTATATTTTAATTTCTCCGCTTTGATGTTGAGGCAAAGCGCGGCGTTTAGTCCTGCCACTCAACACGCAATGCTTTCACAATGTGGTGAAAAATGGAGATGTGAGTGTCTTAACACTAGGTTACCTCTGCCTACCCTGCGGTGTGAGGGGTACAGAATTTATCTGAAAAAAAAAAAAAAATATTCTTTTTTAGTAATACCAGCATTATACTCGTATTTGTCAAACCAAAGGGGCCGTTCAAGTATTACGTAAGCAGTTTTTTTGCAATTATTGACCCTCCTCTCCCCTATGTCATCAAAAAAAAGGAATCCTCTCACCCCCTCCCCCAATGCTTACGTAAACAATGGCATATAATTTTTTAAGGTATTTTTTTTATATTTTATTTGTATCTACATGTATAATAGGACATGTTCCCACTTACTGAGGTAAGACGCACGCACATCCGTAACCGCTGATAGTAGAAACGTGAAATTTGAACAGATTTATATTTTCGTTACAGATTAATAATTTATTTTATTTTTTTATTTATATTTTCGAATTCTGGAAATCCACTAAGGGAATTTGAAAAATTTTAACCCTAAAGGAATGAAATAGAGGTTGAAAGTTTGTATGGAAAAAAATTGAAATCGGCACCGATTTTTATAAAACTTTAAATTTAGACTCTTGACAATGAGCCATTCCCTCTAAATTGATATAATAAACTTATATGTTATATTATAAAACTAATAGTTATATCGTCTACCATACATAACTCTACCAAATATAGCCATAATACATATGAAAAAATAAATAACTTCTGCTTACGTAATTACTAGCTAGACCCCCCACCCCCCATGTCATCAAAAATAAGCAAACCCAAGACCCCCCCGCCTCCCTACAGTGCTTACGTAATACTTGAACGACCCCAAAGCGACATAACAGCATCTCGTTAATCTTTTGGGATTATCCATATTTTTCAGCACAAATTGCCCAAAAACCAAAACAAGTCGGCAGACGAGTGGCCCACTATATTTGATTAATCACATCTAATATTTCACCCATCTTTTGTTTCATCCCTCCTCTTACATTCCACATGGCTATTTGTTCTGCGCTGCCCTTCCTGACAGATTCAAATTGAATATATTTACTATTCAAATAGAGTTCGTGGATGAGCATATAGCTACTGGCTCAGATGGCATTTCTGCTGAGAAGAGCCAGCAAGCACTTACCAGGTGCTCTTTTCAAAATTGTCATTTTCGTAATTAAAAAATAATCCTTTTGTTCAGAAAAATAATGTGGCCTCCATTTCATCACTGCCACAGAATACAGCGTGAAGCTGATTTTAATTTTTTAATAAAAAAAATTAAGTCAAGGCGAGATATATCTTATGGATCATTAGTTATCACAGTAATTGAAAAGCGAAAAGAATTTCATAAAATTTCTTACAGTCAGCAAATACAAAAACATAAAAAATCTTACATAGTTATAGTATGGAAAATAATTTTGATTAGAACAACGTACCGTGGAAAAGCGCAGTTATATCAAATGCATTAGCCGCGGTAGCCATGTTTAGTAATTAGAAAAAAATCGATATTGTTTACGTTTTTATTAACTTCAGACCATTAAATACTCAAACGGCGTAGTTATATTGATTACATTCCTAACTCGGAATTGTTCCATAATTGTTAAATTATCTTCTTTGTAGTAAAAAGAGATTTACAAAACTCTAGAGTCAACGCTAATTTAGCGAATTGTGGTACTTGTATTACCTACTCCTGTAGTTTGATAAATAGCAGTAGGCAGTACAGTGCTGAATAAACATACACTACGTCGCTCATTTTTAAAGCACTACATATAGCAGAGAAGAAAACTCAAATTCTATTTCCGGCTAACACATGCTTAACGATGGCAACATCAACATCCTCAACTGATCATTTTCAGTGTCAAGAACATTATCTTTTTGAAGGTCTACCGAGATCTTCTTCCAATTTTCTTTTAACACTTTTTTGTCAATCGTTTTCTCAATGGGCTCCTCCATAAAGGAGCTATGAGCAAAAGATATTTTGGGGCTGATCAGAAAATTACTAAATTGAAATGCCAAACGCTACAGTCTCCGCATATCTCTTACGCCCCGTACACTGTCTTTGATATAATATATGAGGACGTAAAGACGAGATGAGAACATATGTCCTAGTAGATGTAGGTAGTTTTTACGTGGTATTCATTTTTACGTGACCAGTAAGCGTTACCGTCTTCTCGAAGGTTAACAAAGGTCTGCCACGACACGGCATCTTTTTCATTCATTAAGTATTTCATTAATTTGGCATATTTTATAGGTAAAATCCGCACCAAGTGAAGTAGCTTCTGCTGCCCCCGTCGACGACGCCGTACATGCTGAGGAGAAGAAAGCGTAGATGAAAGAGATATGAAATATATATTGATATACTGATTGTAGAATAACTATGTAACGTTTATATTTATAATATATTATCTTTTAAAAATATACTTAATCGCAAATGTTGTTTTATTGATAAATACCCACTACCCCTTATTTGCTTCCTAAAAAGTTAAGTATTAAAGTTTTTTGTTAAATGTATTTTTAAATACGGTGGTAAATACGGTGACGGATGCTTGTCTTGAAAATATCTGTTCACTCAAAATTTCACCCATATACATTCCACCCACATTCCACTGTCTCGCTGTACGAATGATTGTAGACTTAAAGAGTTTTGGATGTACGAATGGCCAATAACTACCATGTATGGATGGCGAAACGATAGTGAAATGAATGAAATGCTCGCTCCAGTCTGCTTCAAAGGTATCATTGTCACAGATAATTAAATATGTATTTGTTTAAAATTGATTTTAAAAAAATAGGTCCCGCTGAGTTTCTTGCACCGATCTTCTCAGGTCTGAGGCGTTAACTTTAGTGAACTGGTGGTAAATTTGACGTTCAAAAAATGAAGCATGTAACTTCTTATTTTGAATAAAATTATTTGAATTTGAATAAATTGGGCAGGAGGAACTAAATTGTGGAATTACTTACCTACTGCAGTGTTTCCGGGTTCATACAAACGAGTACCTTTTAAAAGCACGTCTATTCCCACCTTAAAGGCTGACGCACTCTAGCACCTCGGGCGTTACACAGGTTTGTGGCAGTGATCACTTGTCACCAGGAGACTCAAACGCTCTTTCACCTTTTCTTTTTCATAAAACGCGATAGAAAAATAAGCAAATGAAATAACTTACGACACCCCATCCATCCCATTGGTCAGACTCAAAGTCAAAGTCAAAATCGAAGTATTTGAATTTGAAATTCTGTGCTACGATGTACTCAGGAAGAAAATGGTGAAAATTAGAAAACAATCCTAAATTGGCTTTAGTTTGAAGAGATATGTTCATGTAGACGTTATTTTTAAGTTCAGTTAGATGATATCTTATAGGGTACCATAAAAATTATGAATATTAACAGAAGTGATAAATAAAACACCAATAAATATGATTTACAACAGTATTCAATTTTTATTCATCGTTTATCATCAATCAGTACTAAAAAATAGTATATTGCGTACACTGGGCCGCGTCTGCAGCTCCAGGGGGCGCGGCTGAGACGACACCCCTGAACCTTGTATGTACAATGTTACCTAAAGTTATACTTCAACTATAAATAGATATTAAATTAATGTTGATCGAATCGAATCGATAAAAACAAAAAAAGGGATTTTTTACAGTTTCTGTTTATGTCATCTATTAGTATTAAACTAATATAAATCAAGAATTAATGAACGGCAAAAAAACATAATAAAAATAAGAAATCACTTTTTTTTCACACTTTTTATGCTTAGTAAGACACGTAATAACACACTAATCAGGATCGTATACCACTGTATACCACATGGTCATATAAACTCCCTACCTTTACCACTGTCTTTTATAATTATACAGAATAAGTCTTACCAAAATAAGTCACAGAGATAAATTTTACCTGTTGTGGGTTATGATGGCTGGGCTCGAGGGATAAAGGCATAGATCTTGGCTCTCTGGTTGTATTCTTTCTCTTACGTTTGCTGGAACGATTTGATAAATCTTGCCTTTTGTGAATACCACCTATTCGAATTGTATCTAATTGTAAATAATGTCAATTAGTTAAACCGTTTAAGTTTATAACAACTTTCATATAAGCATGTCTATATTTTAATGTGTTATGTTAATGTGAATTAAAAAGAGTTATGGTCCCTGAACAGGTCCTTGTAGAACGCCTTTTAATTGTTCAATAATAGTTTTACGTACATTTAACTGATGTTTTTATAAAAATAATTATTTATTAATACATGATTATCAACTTATATTTATAATTGGTTAACATTTATTCAATATTTAATATAACTAATTATATATAATTTTTTTTTTTTATCTCGAAAAAAATCTTTATTTACTTATTAGAATTTCGCCGGGACTCCATAAGAATAGTACAACACACAATGCCGCAAACGAAAGTGGAGAACCAAAGTGTCAAAATGGGGAACCTCCGTTCCCCCTATCATACCTCTAGATTCCCAAGTACCCTACTAAGTGCGGATACACTGAGTGAAGCTAATAAAAAAAATGTGAATTAATAAATTACATTTAGGAACGCGGCGCGACCAATCAACTAGAAAACCGTATAAAATCACAGTAAGACTTTTAAATATTTATCAGAAAAGTATATTACATATTTTATTCACATTTATAAGTCATAATTCAAGTCTTGTTTTATACCTTTTATTGATGTAATTATATTGTAATTCCAATAATAAACGTTTTAATGAGGCGTCAGCGTTGTGCATTGTTCTGCATAAAGCAGAGTAGGCTGAGAAAATCTAGTGTCAAGACACTGTGTCTTTTCTTTCCACAATAATCAGAAACAGTGCGTGACGGAACTCTATTTACCGGAGCTGAGATATAAAAAAACCGATTTTTTTAACAATTTTAAAGTCGTATTCCACACTCAGGAATAATAATATTTTTTTAGAAAATATATAAAATTAGAACGTCGGTTCAAATATCACTAGGTATTTGAACTGACGCCTCTAGGAAACCGTCCAACATATTTTACATATAATCATTCCGCGAATGGAGATCGAATCCACAACCATCGCGCTTACAACGTCATTGTTTCCCGCAGCGCCACGATGGCGTGTTAAGCTCGATTCTTTCCATTACTTACATTTCATTCACTTTAACTTACGTGAGTTTTTATTAAAATGTGTAATTATCGTGAAAATCAAAGATGTCGCTAAAATATTACTCTTTCTAATTTTTTCTTACCCTCATGTTCATTAGTCAGTGGTAGAGGGCGCGGCGCGGGCGCATGTAACAGGTTCAATTTACGATTCTCTATGAGGCGGGTAAGACATTCTAGGGCAGCTTGTTTGTTCTAAAAGTATATAGAAACAAACTTTAAACAATTTCTTTAGAGACAAGAAAAGATCGTGTTTCTATAATTCAATTCCTTCCCTTTTTTTCTTTTGAAAATAGTTTCCAGTTCTAGGGCGTAATCTTTTAAAAAGTATCAAGCCTAAATTTTTTATTTTTGCTTCACGCTATATTCCACAACATATAGCAGATTAGGTAAGCAGAGGGAACCTGGGAACGTAATGCTAAGATAGTCCGTTTTCATTAAGACATTTTCATTTACGTTTCCATTTTCTGCCAAATTCTCAAAGCCGCAATTTATCTCGTTACCAACGCAAAGAAATGGAAATATCAAATATTTCATTGTCCCAAGTGGAAATCGAACCCACAACCGTATATGTAATTAAACAAAATATTTTTATAGGAGCGTCGATCGACCACAAACTTCAATCAACCACTTAAAAATATGTAGATGTTAATAATATATTTTAAAATAAATCTTAAAATAAACTCACCCTAGTTTCTTCAAGTAATGGATTGAAAGCCGCCGGATCTTTGCTATCTCGAAGGGTTTCCCAACTTTTGTACAACTTTCGATCCAATGTACGCACTGAGCTTTCGAGTTCGCGTATTTCTTTTATCAAATAAATAAAATATTATTCTAAGTTATGATTAGTAAAATAATAGCCAGTGGTCAACTGAGGCCAGTCGTGGCGTATGAGCACAAAGTTTGACCGTAAACGCGAGTGGTTGTGGGTTCGGCCCCTTTCGAGATGAATAAATGTTTATTTAAAATTATATTTCTTCAATCTGCTGTCGACGCATAGCGCGGCGTTGAGATCCGCCACTCAACATGCTATGCCTCTAGAATTCGAGGGAAAATATGCATGGAAGTGACTTAATAGGAATTCTCTCTTCTATCTGCGCATGTGCTATAGAGCAGCCTGGAGCTAAAAAAATACAACACTGTGCTAAACTATAAGAGTGCTTATTAGCTAAACCTAACTATAATAGATTTAAATCCATCGAGAATTAGCAATTAAAAATATTTCATTCAAACTTAAGTAAAATATTTCACGTTCTTCCGATCTGGTGAGACAAAGTGCAGCAATTAATTCTACACTCACAAAATGAGTCAAAAAGAATAGAGTAAAAGAAGCTAACCAGTCTCCCTCAGCTGTCGCAGCTCCCTCGCAGCGTGGGCGCGCTCCGCCCGCAGCGCGCGCCGCTGCAGGCGCGCGCGCGACACCGCCTCTCGCGCGTTGCGCACCTCGCGGGCGAGCGCCGCTATCGAGCGAGCCTCGCGCTCCAAGCGACGCTCAAGTTCACTGAGCAAGCGGAAACCGATTGAAAACTAAGCTAACATCTGTATTATAGTCTTTAGTAATCGTGTCATTTATAAAAACCTTTATATTATCATATTTAATAACTAGCGGCCCGCCCACGGCTTCGCCCGCTTAAAATACATGATTATTGATTTAAGCAGAATTGATTGACAAGATCGGAAGAGC
>JAATLQ010031518.1:0-11353 GCA_013421005.1 Heliconius erato x Heliconius himera
ACATACACCGACCGAGATAAATCGAGGCGTACATTAATCTACCCTCTAATCATTTTATTTCGGCCAGCCGATTGTTGACGTTGAAATATGCGAAATTTAACAGACAGGTCAATTTTAAAAGCTTGTATATTTCGGCCGAAAAATATTGCTACCAATATCCGATTGGGCGAACGGCATTTGTTAGCTGGACACTTCTATCCATCAGTGTTTATTTGTTGAATATTGATTTTTTTTAGCTTTAAGAGATCCTGGGTAGTACCCAGTGTTACGATTTGTTCCTATTAAGACATTTCCGTTCCCCATTTACCACCAAATTGTGGTAGCATTGCGTGTTGAGTGGTGGAACATAACGCCGCGCGTTGCCGCGGTACTAGGCTGAGGGAATGAAAATAATAAATATTTGATTTCCTCAAGTGGGAATCGAACGCATATTTTATAGCGTTTGCAGTCGACCGCTTGTGCGCCATAACGGGCCTCAATATATGGTTTTTTTTTTTAAGTTAAAAGTTATGGTTGTCCAGTTGAGGATGTTAGATATAGATTCGATTCTTTCTTTATTTTCTAATTTGATTAGAAAGGCTTCTTTAGTAAAAAATATATTTCAAATTAAAGTATGATATTACGGGAGAAACAGCGTTAACAGCGTTAAAATGCTACACATGCTTCTGTAATATTCATTGCCAAGTACTTATTTTACCTATAAGTGATATTTAAATAATTTTTGTCTCGCTTTGCATCTATTATATTTTGTTCTGTTTTCTTATTCATTAGGAATACTAAAATAGTCTCCACTTTTCCGCTCTCCTCTTTATATCAATTTCAAAGGCACATCGAGTGGCAAAAACTGGATGCCACACTTTTTTTAATGCAATTTAGATAATAAAAACATTGTTACTAGGAACATTCCATTAAGTGGAAATAAAACTTACGACCTTAGTGTCATATTGAATAAAATTAATAAATAAATCAGCTTCACGCTATATCCCGCACACAGCAGGGTAGGCAGAGGGAACCTAGTGTTAAGATACTCCGTTCCCCACTTTCTGCCGTTCTGGGGGCATTGCGTGTTGAGTGGTAGAACTCAACGCCGCGCTTTGCCTCGACACCAGAGCGAAGAAATGGAAATATAAATTTAAGTAAATATTTCATCTCCTTGAGTGGGGATCGAACTCACAACCAGTCGAATTTACAGTCACACTTTGTGCCGTTTCGCCACGACTGGCCTCATATTGAAATTAAAGAAAAACTTTAATATTACTATAAAATATCCATTGAGAAATTGAAATGAAAGTAGATTTAATTTCTATTACAAAGTTGATTGTTCGAAAGTTTGAAACTAAATTTAAATGCAAGACCAACACTTTAATGTGTTCAAGCTTAGTAAGCAATAATAACGCTACGTTAGCTGATCGATTATTCGTCCGGCTTAGTGTAATTAAGTGTATACTGTGTATCACATTAGGATTTACCATAAATTGATTTAAAATTCACCTTCACGCTGTATCCCGCACACAGCAGGATAGGCAGAGGGAACCTAGTGTTACACTCCGTTGCCAAGTTTCCGCCGAAGTTTTCGGCAATTTCGGCATTGCGTATTGAGTAGCGGAACTCAACGCCAGAGCGATGAAATGAAAATATTACATAAATAATAATTCATTCCCCCGAGTGATGGTCGAACCCACGACTGTCGCGTTACAGTGACACCCTCGTGCATCTGGGCCACAACGGCCTCAATGGATAGAATTCCTAATTTCTTTTTATCTCATCTTTCGAATATAACAGGGTCGCCAGAGAAGAGCCAACGTTAAGACACTCTGTTTTTCATTTGACATTGAATAACGGAAATTCGATTGAGTGACCCAACTTATTAGAGCGGAGAATTTTTTTTTTTTTTAATATTATATAATTAGTTTCCGAAGCAGGATTATGTGTGTACACAAATTTCCTCACGAAGTGTAGAGAAGCACTAATAAGGGAATCCCCGAAATTAAGAATGAGGAAAAAACCGGATTTTACACCTCGTATACAAAATTGTGGGCCATGACTAATATAAAGTAAAAACAAATGTAAATATCACATTTTTATATTTTTTACATAAATTTTATAATACTATCGCTGATATTCAACCGTAGATTCCCTTGGATCGTGTTCTTGCATTATTTAATCCAATGTTTGTCAAATGTTTCCTTGATATGCGTGCCGCTGAGCACTAGGTTGTAAATATTCATAACAACTTATAATAACGTAGATATGTACGATTAACATATTGTGGTACTGTGGGGCAAAGACTGACTGTAAGCATAATGGTTGTGGGTTCGATGAAATGTGGAAATAATGAAAAATAAAAAATATATACTAGCGGACGGCGTCGCCAGCTTATTTGTACCCTTAGGGGTAAATTTTAATAAGCCATGAAAAATGTGCTTAATGCAATATTTTTAATAGTCTGAATTAATTTTTTTTATAAAAATAGGTGACGATTTAAACATTTTTCCATACAAATTTTCAACCCCTATTTCACACCTTCGATATTAGAAAAGTTTTCAAAACCTCTTCTTAGTGGGTGTTTACATTATGACAATATACGTGTGTCCAAATTTTACGTTTCTACCATCAGCGTCTCGTCTCGTCTATACCTCAGTCAGTAAGAACTTCTCCTCTTATAAATAGATAGATAAAGATAAAATTCCACTACTAACTGACTAACTAATAGAAAAACCATTCTTTTAACTACTAAAAATACATTTTGCATATAATTTGGCATGGAAGCGTTAAGAGAAGATTTTTCGGAATTTCTACGGACACGAAAATCTATGGGACTTACTATTAAAAGTACCCATAAATGAAGTTTCGAGTGACAACTTATATATAAAATATAAAAGTAAGCTTCACAATAAACATATATTTACATATGATTGTAATAAAACATTTACAAGCTAAATCTATTTACATATATATATTAATGTCAACATTTATTTATTCAGTTCTCGTTATGTAATTTACAAAAGTTAACCAAATAGATACCTCCATTTTATACAACAATATAGGTAAATATTTTATTATGGACACATAATAAATCACCTTTTATTATATTCCGTGTATTTGACATTTATATAATTTATACAATTTCACGCCAAATTTTATATAGCTTTTTTCTTTGTTTACAGTTTCACGTTTTTTTCTCGTAAAGCAGAGTAGGCCGTAAGTATAAAATATACCCAATTTTGTATTCAGACGCCACTTTACATTTTTGTAACGCCACAGTTGGTCTACAAGAGCGAGGAAATGAAAATTGAATCCACAATCATCGCGTTGCTAGACCATGTCTGCGTATGCTGCGATAGCCTTGTGACATTTAATTTCGTTTGAAAAGTTGTATTTCTACTTATTAAAAAAACGTATAAAAATATAACAAGGCGTAGACGTAGCTCGATGAGAACATATGGCTTAGTTGGTCAGAGCGCTTGGAAGGTTTACAACGAGGCGCGGGTTCAAATCCCGTTACGTTAAAATTTTTATACGTTGTCTTAATAAGTAGTTTTCTTTCCTAAGAGTGGAATAACACTTTAAAAATGTTAAAAAATAAGTTGTATGTCTTTAAACTTATCTTGATATGTTAACAACATTAAGCTTATATTTCGTACTTTCTGTATTTGGCACTGGAATGTTTTAACTCAATTTGCTAACACAAAGACCGATTATCCCAATATGCTAAATTCAATTAACTTTTCGATTGGTTGCAGTTGCACATAATGGTAAGATACGAAGATTTGAAAATAATTTAGTCCGTACATGGTGATGGTTTCCGTCGAATGTGACAAGTGGCGCTCCTTACAACACTTCAATAATCATCAATAAAATCGACTTGTATAAATTCCCGGTACGTCTGGAACTTCCCGGGAATTTATACAAGTCGATTCACACTGGACGCAGAATCAAGACAGTGTCGATGAATTAAAAACATGCCCGTGAACGCTGGCGTCTCCCAAGTTTACGCGCTGTCTCCTACGCTGTTTTTTTCTATATAAAAATGTCTTGTTAGAAGCTTCTTGCCGATATTGCCGTGCAGATGATGCCAGTCGTGGCGCAGGGGCACAAAGTGTGACGCAATTAATTGTGAGTTCGATCCTTATTCGAGGAAATGCAATATTTATTTGAATTTATATTTCCATTTCTTCACCCTGGTCTCCAGACAAAGCGCGGCGTTGACGCCGCCGCCAAGACAATGTATCTAAAATTCGGCTGAAAGTGGGGAACGGAGTGTCTTTACAAAAAGTTCCCTCTGCCTACCCTGCTGTGTATGGGATACAGTGTGAAGCTAATTTATTTATTTGATGCCGTATCTTTTTCTCAAAAAATAAAAAAAAAAACATTTTTTCCTTTCCGTCGCGCTCATCGCGCTCATCGCGCTGGTAGTTATTTATTTTTATGCCCTATTTTTTCTTAAAAAAAATAATAATTAATTAGTTCTTTCCTTTTCGAGTCGTAATCGAACTCGCAACCACCGCGTTTATAGTACCTTGCAGATTACTTTGTAGACTTTCACCATAAAATTAACCTACAATACTCATATAAAACCTAACCTTCAATATATTAATAGTATTAAACAAAAAAACGTATAGGTCAAAATAAATGAATGTATATTTTACATTCTATCATGAATAGCCCTACACTGTATTTTCAGCTATTAAAAATTTATACCATTGAGCCTGTTGACTATCGAACCAGTCATGTCTATTATAGATTTATATCCAACTAGGTCACTGTTTCATTTTATATTTACTCTTCATGTGTTCTATTCTATTCTTTTCTATTCTATTCTATTCTACATATTTTCATTCACTTCAAGATGTCACGTTCTTCGATTTGTTTTGTGAGATTGACGTTGAATCGAGATAATAAGCAAAGCTGAAATTAAGTTTCGTGACTGATTTTTTTTTATGAATTTAATTATTTATATTAAGATCACTTCTGTCTGTTAAGATCTTTTATTTCAAGATCGTGTGAAGGACTAGAAGTGTCAAGTTAAAATTGAAATCAAATATCCAGGTTTACGGTTCTGGAGCAAAAAACAAAAAAAAAATAGTTAAAAATAAATAAATAAATAAATGTACTCGTATAATAATGCGTGTAATGGTTAAGCGCGGCGTTGAGTTCTGCCACTCAACACGCAGAGCCTCCAGAATTCGGCAGAAAGTGGGGAACGGACTGTCTTAACACTAGGTTCCCTCTGCCTACCCTGCTGTGTGCGGGATACAGCGTGAAGCTGATTTTGATTTTTACTCGTATAAGTTAAACTATGTACTGTGTAAGATTGCTAATAAAGACTATTATTACTCTTACTTTTATTATTATAATACTTAATCAGATGATCAATATCATCAACAGGTGTCGATAATCCCTTGGTCACTAATAAATCTCACTTTTCCCAAAACTATCTTAATTTAATCTAAACAAAAATCACACAACATATTAAAACCCATGTTGACACACTACTAAAGTGTATATCATTTCCTTTTAAAGGCGATTCCAAAGCGGAATAATTTTACTTACTATGTCATTTCTAATATAGATCCTCTCAGTCAGTACAGCAAGAACAAGTTAATAATTGAGTTTACAACTACAACTTGTTGTGCGTCGCTTTCTAAATCAAATGAGATTACTTTATCAAAATCGTATATTAGTTGTTGAATTAACTTAAAATTCTGCAAAAGTAATATAATGTAGCGTAAAATTGGTATAGATACCTCAATTTTTAAAAAAATATTATTATTAAATTAAATCAGCTTCACGCTGTATCCCGCACACAGCAGGGTAGGCAGAGGGAACCTAGTGTTGAGACACTCCGTTTCCCACTTTCTGCCGAATTGGAGGCACTGCGTGTTGAGTGGCAGAACTCAACGCCGCACTTTGCCTCGACACCAGAGCGAAGAAATGGAAATATAAATTTAAGTAAATATTTCATGTCCTCGAGAGGGGATCGAACCCACAACCAGTCGGTTTTACAGTCACATTCTGTGCGCCATGATTGGCCTCAGTTTTAAAAATATTAATGTTATATAATTAATGTTATATAAATATTTTTTATGGATATGGCTACAAGATACAGACTACAAGATTTACAGAGTTTAGCTGTTAGTATAACAACTTTTTTTTGCTTGGCACATACAGGGGAGAGAAGGAGACAATACCTTTCCATATTCGCACTTTATGTATATAGAGAATATGTGTCCAAATATTTTAGAACTTGCGACATTTTTATAGTCGTATTCTTAAAAACTTGATTTTTTTTCAACTTCAAGCTATATCCCGCATATAACGTGGTAGGGAACGTAGTGATAAGACACTCCACTCGAACACATTGCATGTTGAGTGGCGGAACTCAACGCCGCGCTAATTTTTTGCATTGTTATGATGTCATTTCACTAGTTAAAATCAAATGCGGCAAATTTGCAATAAAAAAAAACCACTACAAACTCACATTAGATTTCAAAGATTTTCTTTTATTTTCCCTCCGTTCCTCATGTCACGAGCTCCACAAAAACAATAGTCTAGTTAATTCGCGTGTAACCATCAAGGTAAAGTAGATAGCGCACGACCTTCATAGCGGGTTCAAATTAAAAAATAGGTCGCGCTGCCTTTTGATGCTTCCACTGCGCTTCTGATGCGCCCCAGTTAATGATTTGCGGCTTTCAAAGAACAAGTAATACGAAAGAGAGTTTTGACACAATGAATTTACATTTGAATTTGCAGCGTTTGGCTGTAAATGTGATGGTTTTAAGTTCGATTCTAACTAGAGGAATGAGTAATTTTTTTTTCGCTCTACTAAGGAGACAAAGACCGGTGTTGAGTTTCGACACTAAATTATGTTTCAAAGATTGGGTGGAAAGTTGGGAATGGAATGTTTTGGCACTAGATCATTTGAGGCTACCCTACTATATGTGAAACAGCATGGACTAAAGAAAAGGGTTGTCATGTTCTAGGCGGTCAAAGTGCGGCGTTGACTTCCCACGCGTAATCGTGTAAATTCGAGCTAAATTTGTAGAACGGATTGTTAGGAAATCTCATTAATTTCTATCTGCCTATCAAAATATTTGGCTTATGTCATTTCTTAATAATGGTTACGTGTGTAGAGGCCGTCGTGGCCTAGGGCCAAAAGGATGTGACTGTAGTGCCGCGGTTGCGAGTTCGATCGCCACTCGAGGAAAAATTTGTTTAAAATTAATATTTCCATTTCTTAGCTCTGGTTTCGAGGCAAAGTGCGGCGTAGAGTTTCGTCAGTTGACACGCAACGCCTCCAAAATTTTGCGGAAAGTGGGGAACGGAGTTTCTTAACACTAGATTCCCTCTGCCTAGGGTAGGCAGACTGTGTGCGAGATACAGCGTGAAGCTGGTTACATGTTTTTTTTTTGTTGGTTCAAGTGTAGGCAAAGGCAAAGTAGGCAAAGATAACCTAATGTTAGTACATGTCAAGTATTGAAGATCGATCACAAAATCGCGTGTAGACTTGATTAATTAAAATATACATTTTATATAAAGAAATATATCAAAATATCTGAGGCTGTCGCGGCGCAGATACATACGCTTACGACTGTAAACGCTATATTTGTGGGTTCGATTCCCACTCGGGGAAATGAAATATTTAATATCTTCATTTCCCTTACTCTGGTAAACAGGCAAAGGTTCTGCCACTGAACACGCAATACGTTCAGAATTAAACAGAAAGTCTGGAACAAAAGTCTATTGACACTAGGCTCCCAGGTTCCCTCTGTCTACCCTGCTGCGGAAAATCGGGTACACTAGACTCCCAGGTTCGTCTGCCTATCTGCAACATGCCGGATACAGCGTGAAGTTTAAAAATAAAAAGAAATATCACTATCGGGAACTTGAACCCGTAATAACTTCCTACCACTTCCCAAATACTTCAATTGAGTTATCTCAGCGGGCTTCTCTTGAGAATAACTAATGTTTGTTGTAGTTTAGTAGAAGTCTAAGTTCTAGTCTTACACACAAGGGAAGATAAACGTTTGGTTAAAGCATATTATTGGTTCCGAATTTGTACAATTCAGAAGCAAAATGTTCACTTACATCTTCTCGTATAACTTGTATTATGTATGTATAGTAGGCAGGTAAAAACTAGTATAGACTGTTTTTAAAATTTTTAAAGTGTTATTTCACACTTAGGAAAGAAAAATACTCATTTAGAAAATGTATAAAAATTTTGAATGTAGCTGGATGAGAACGTATGGCTTAGTGGTCAGAGCGCCTGGTCGGTTTACAGGAGGCGCGGGTTCGAGTCCCAACACGTTCAAAAAAATGTATACGTTTTCTAAATAAGTATAATATACACTGTTTGTTTATTGTGAATCTGGCCCTTAGCCAGTCACGCGGGTGCCTGCGACAGGTTTCAATTCCCAGGATATTAAATATTTAATATCTTCATTTCCTAGTTGTAGTAACGAGGTAAAATCGCAGCGTTGAGTTTCGCAACTCAAAGCGCAATTCTTCCAGAATTCAGCGTTAAGAAAATAACGGAAGCCTCTTAATGGGAACGGATTGTCTTAAATCTATTCAGTTGCCCAATCTACTCAGATATGTGCGGAATACATCGTGGTATTAATTAAAGCCAAGGTGGTATTCATTTATTGAAATTATAATATCGTGGTAGGTTCGATTCCATTCGGGGATATAAATTATTTTCATTTCCTTGATCTGATAAAAAACAAACCACGGTATTATGTTCCGCCACTTTATGTGCAATGTCTCGAAAATTGAGCGGAGCATAAGGAAAGGAGTGTCTTAGCACTAGGTACCCTCTGCTGCTTTCCGAGAAAAAGCGTGAAGCTGCTTTTTTTATTACATAAATAAATATTTTTCATATTTGCTTAAAAATATATTAGACAAGACTAAACTTCATAATAATTAAAATTTTTTCATACATAAAACCTATCCCAGATTATAATTTCAAATAAACACTCATATATTTTTGTTAAATCTCTTTTTTACAAAATAAAGGCAAACCTAATAAAATTGTTGCATCGTTATTTATTTCTCGCTATTTTCGCTGAACTATATTTTCATTTAAGCTTGTTACGCTCTATTATGGCTTAATCAAAATCGTGGTTATCGATTCTTAATTAAGTTTTTTTGACCGAATATTATTAATGTCGTTTTAACATTTGAGAACACCGTGGCACAGTGGAATGTCTGTAAATGAAATGCGGCGTTGAGTTTCGTCATTTAATACACAATGTCTCGATAATTCTCTGGAAACTGTGTTGTATTGTGTTGTAACGCTCGGTTACCCTACCTGGCTGCCTACCCTACTTTGTGGGAAAAAGGGTGACTTGTTTTTTTTTTCTTAAGTCTGGTAAAGTCCAAAAGGAAACCCACCTTTATAACTCTATTTTATCCTTATGTTGTTAGTGTGTGTGTCGTGAGCAGGGGCATAGAGTGTGACTGTAAAACTGACTGGTTGTGGGTTCGATCCCCACTCGAGGAGATGAAATATTTACTTAAATTTATATTTCCATTTCTTCGCTCTGGTGTCGAGGACAAGCGCGGCGTTAAGTTCTACCACTTAACACGCAATGCCTCCAGAATTGGGCAGAAAGCGGGGAACGGAGTGTCTTAACACTAGGTTCCCTCTGCCTACCCTGCAGTGTGCGGGATACACCGTGAAGCTGATTTCATTTTATTTATTTATACTATGTATAGATTTGAACCAGAAACTGTTATGTAGAGCAGTATAGCTCTTATACTTTTACCAACCCTCATCCAATATTTCTATAGTAACATTGTCAGCGTTAAACGTTTCTTTTGAAATTTACCCCGTCGACTTATTTTCGGGGACTAATCTTTGTAAAGATGGTTGTGACCTTGGCAATTTTGAAAAGGCACCCTAAGCAATTGACGTAAACTTTTCATAAATTTTTACTGAACAACATTTTTTTGGGAACTCGCACGTTTTAGAGGTTAAAACGTTTTATCTATTAAAATAGTGTATGTTGGGTTTTGGAATTTAACGGAATTTAAAATATTTCTTCTTGATATATGAAATGATATTCCTAGATTATACCGAATCCGCAATTAATACAAAATTTATTTACTAATCTATATCTTTCTTTATCTTAGACTTTCGTAATCTATATCTATATATATAATAAAACTGTAAAAGGGTAAAATAAAAGGTAAAAGGGGTAAAATCATTGAATATAAACTAAAAAAACTTAATTTTAAAGAATGTAATTTTATCAGGCGTATTTCTGTCAAATAAAACATTACTGTTTTTAGTAACCATTTTAGTATAATTTTGCAGTCTGCCTGTATAACCGTCAAGACAGTTTATAATCATCAAGATGTTAAGCTTATGTGGATGTATCAAGCTGAAATTAATATCAAATATTGAATTCAAATATTGAAGTCCCTTGAAACGCAGAAAAAATAAACTTCTAAGTCAACGCAATCAGAAGATACGAGCGTTCATACTTTGTTTTTGTTATTTTGAATGAAATTCGCACCGCAATCAATCCTATAGGATATTTTTCTTTGACCTAAAATTATGAAATTTGATGACAAGTTAGAACTGACAATCCCTATAAAAAAATAAAAAATATTTTCCATAAATTGGTAATATTTATGTGTATCACAGAAAAAAAACTTTACAAACTTATATTTTTGATGCCCGTTGTGGCGCAGTAGCACAAGCATGCGACTACAAACGTGACCGGTTCTGGGTTCGATTCCTACTCGAGTAAATAAAATATTTAATATTTCCATTTCTTCACTCTGGTGGTGTGCATAGCGTGGCGTTGAGTTCCTCCACTCACACACAATGCCTCCAGAATTCAGCGGAAAATGGGAAATGGAATATCTAAAACGTAAAGCTACGCAAAAATTACATGTGATAAAATTCTTCTCCTTCAAAAGTTCTA
Source organism: Heliconius erato x Heliconius himera (assembly GCA_013421005.1). NCBI lineage: Eukaryota > Metazoa > Arthropoda > Insecta > Lepidoptera > Nymphalidae > Heliconius > Heliconius erato x Heliconius himera. The sequence continues at coordinate 10,935 of JAATLQ010031518.1, forward strand.
AGTAAAAGTACATGATGGAAAATGTTTATCTCCATGTTTATTAGATATAAGAAAGTTTAATTTAACTATTAAGTAACAAAATTATCTATGGCATTGGTCTATAATTCTGTTTAGTCTATTGTTACTAAGTGTTCTTGCAAATGGCTGTACTAAATATCTCTAAGAGAATAAATAAGTGTTCACAAGTAATCGTTTTAATTAATAACCAATATTCTAATAGGTTATGGGCCCAGGAGACTCTAATTAAAATAAAGGATTAAAGAAATTTGCAAAGAAAAAGTTACAATCGTGTATGAGAAGTTTTTGTGACAAAATAACCTCAAAATGGATACCACGCGGTCAATGAGTTTAGAAAAATTTGATGGAAATAACTTTCGTCAGTGGAAGTTTCAGATAAAGTGTGCTCTGAAAGCTAAAGG
>JAATLQ010031519.1:0-11355 GCA_013421005.1 Heliconius erato x Heliconius himera
AGTTGTTTTATGTACTGAGTGTCAGATAATTCACATTAAATAAAGTATTATCTTTTTACTTTAATTTTTTACTTACCTAATTTCTAACATAAATTTAGTTAATGCTATTTGTATTAAAGATCTTTTTTTTAATCAGAGTCTATTAAAACAGACTTCCTATTAAGGTGACAGGTTCACTATCATAATCACCTTCGAAAGCAGTATTAATACTAAAATTTGCGCGAATTTCACTCGCCCACTGAGGCTTCTGTATTCACTCATTTTGAAATGAAATGAACTACAATTATAAATTTATTGTGATATGTTTCTATGAAATACCTAATGCAATAAGTACATGTACAATATATGTTAGAAAAAAAAATATAAGTATTTCAGTTTTTCCTATGTAAACTCGGATCCCAATCCTAAATCTTGAAATTTTGGAATTTGTTATCATTATACAATCTCGAGTTTTTTCTATCATCTTACAAATTGAAAGCTAAAGAAGCAAACCATACATATATATATAGTAATAATTTAGAACGACTCTCAATTCATCAATCAAAAACACTTTATTGCACAAAGATGATTATACTTATTTGGTATAAAAATTAATAAAGTGCAAAGGCGGCCTTATCACACTGGCAACCTTTTATTTATATAAAACTAATGATAGGAGACCATAGTTGGCGGATAACGGTGCACAAAGATAGTTTTGTTGTTCGTTATATATTACACATATAAACTAATGCCTTGAGTTCATTCAAATGACGATAACTTTTTTTTTAATAAACCGATTTTGATGAACCAAACTTTAGTAGTTAAGTTGAGTTAAAACAAAGCAATTGGTGAACCCTTGATCGGCACAACGTCACCCTGCTGCAACGTGCGTAGAGGGTGATGGCCATTCGGGCGATACGGGGGTACCGGACCATCTCCGGTGAGGCGGCGTGCGTGCTGGCCGTAGTCGTGCCGTGGGACCTGGACGCGATGTGTCTATGTCGTCGGTCTATTGCCGACGTCGGGGCCTCGCATCTGGGGAACCGGCAAGCCCAGCGCGTCCCGAGGAGGAGCGGGAAGCTGCGATAAAAGTGTGGGAATCCCGGCTGGCAACACCATCTGCCGGCCGGTTGACGATCGGGGCTGTTCGTCCAGTCTTCCGCCAGTGGTTAGCGCGGCGTCACGGCGTCCTAACCTTCCGCACCACACAGGTGCTCACGGGGCATGGCTGCTTCGGGGGTTACCTGTGTCGGATCGCTGGGAGGGAGCCCGACGCTCGCTGCCACCACTGCGACGACTGCCTCGATGAGACGGCCCAGCACACGTTGGAGGTGTGCACAGCCTGGGCGTCTCAACGTCGCGTTTTGCGCGACGTCATAGGGAACGACCTCTCCCTGCCGGCCGTGGTCAAGGCAATGGCCGGCAGCGAGACGTCGTGGGATGCGGTCTCCTCGTTCTGCGAGGCAGTGGTGCTCGAGAAGGAGTCGGCGGAACGGGCGAGGGAGGCTTCTGCCGAACTCGCCATCCGCCGTAAGAGACCGGGTCGCCGGAGGGCGGCATACGATCGCCGCCTTCCGCCCTAACGAGCCAGAGGACGGTCAGCTTGGGGAAGCTGGCCGCCTACTAACCTGGCCCGAGTAGTTTGCTCCCGCGCGCAGGTTGCTCCCGCGCGCTACTCTGAGCAGGCCGTCGAGGGTGCCCCTTGACTCCGCGACGTGCCTTTGCAGGCTCCCGCCGCCGAGTTTCGCGGAAGACTATTGTCCCCGTGTCTCGCGGTCAGTGGCGGTCGAGGAGGAGCATCGTGAGGTTTTAGTGGGTATTCGGACAGCCTACATCTGCCAGTTTGCGAGTCCCACATTACCCGCTCGAGTCCCCGCTCGGGCCGGTATCCATAACAGGATTTCCTCAAGATAAAAAAAAGCAATTCAGAGAAAAATGTGGACATACATATCGACAGACAGACAAGAAATTCAAAAAACAAAATTTTTGCTTTCTATTATTCTTTTTAAGTGTCCCTTTATCCATTTCAATCAAAATTACTAAATGTACAGACAACATATTTTTAATGTCTTATTATATATAGAGGTAAATTTCAATTCAAAGCTTTCGTGGCACATGGGTAGAAGCGTGTGACTGTAAACGTGACGGTTGTGGGTTAGATTCTCAATCGGGGGAACGAAATACAAATATTTTTATTTCTTCGGTCTGGTAACCATGTAAGGCGCGTTATTAATTTTCGCCACTCAAGATCACCTCAAAAAACCACACCTCGCAGAAAGTGGATAACGGAAGTTTTTGAATGATCCTAATGTTAAGATACTCCATTGGAAAACAGATTAGGTTCCTAGGTTAGCTCTATCTACCCTGCCATGTGCGGGATATAGCGTGAAGCTAATCAATATATATAAAAGGACTTGTGCTGACTGACTGAGGTAAGACGCACGCAGAGCCATAACCACTGATGGTAGAAACGTGAAATTTGGGCAGATGTTTATTTTCATATTCTGGACATCCACTAAGAAGGGAATTCGAAAAATTTTAATCCTAAAGGGATGAAAATTTTTCCCATACAAATTTTTTCATCTGTACCGATTTTTATGAAATTTGAAATTCAGACTCTTAAAAATATTTCATTGAATACGTGTTTCATGATTTAACGAATTTTAAACTTTTAAGAATTCACCCCCTAAGGGTTCAAATAAGGGGTTGAAAGTTTATATGGAAAAATCTTTAAATTGCTACCAATTTTTATAAAAATTTAAATTCACACTGTTAAAAGTATTTTATTGAACACGTGTTTCGTGGTTTTTTAGAACTCACTCCTAATAAGCGGGCGAAGCCGCGCGCGCCCTCTAGTAAAATATATAATAATTAAATTTCATAATAAAATTTAATTAAATGAACTGACACATTTTATATTAGTTAGTTAATTCTTATTACGTTTATCATTCAGCAATCGATTGGAGTAACTTTGCATTTCAATCGTCAATATAGTTGATTAAATGGTTCTATCAAATGGTACAGAAAATAATGTTGTAATACATTTGCTAACTTAACTTAGCCATATTATAACGTGTAAAACAGTTGTTAAAGTATAATGATTTACGGTAGACCAAATCCTAGCATAAAATGGATCCAAAAAGAAGACAAAAATATTAATAAATCAAATAGTATCAATATTTTCTTTACAATACTTCGCGTTTTTTTTATGCTAGACTTCGGTTTTATAAGATCTTTCTCTAGGAAACGGAACTTATTTTCATTACTTACTGTAATGCAACTTATTGCCCTTTCAATTTTGTTTGAGTTTGTTTTATTTTCAAAATTCCCCTTCAAATACGCGTTTTGGTGGAATCTATATATCATTCAGTACTTTTTTAATGTTATTATTCTTTTGTTTTGTAATCAACGCAAAACTTTGTATATTCTATTCAAAAATTTGCTTTCAGCTGATCAAGATTTACGATTCACTGTTAGAAACAGTATTGAATTGAAAATGATTGTTTGTATAACGACTGCATTCGCTTACAATACAGGGCTATGGATAGTTCATTGTAATTTCTTTCCGGAGATCTGTAATAATATCGCGAATTATTATTATTGGTTATACATTCTTTTTTTCTTCGGCCCGAACCTTCCTTTGATGATCTACTTCTTTTTATTTTACGCCGTGTACTGTCGTTTGAAACAATTAAGGATCACGATTGAAAAGAGCCATCATGAAATAATTTCTAGTCATATTTTATACAAATTTCTTATAGATGCAACGGAGCAAACCAAAGAAATATTTGATTATTTGGTAAATTTAACTAGCGTAGTGCAATTCGATAATTATATTTTTTTTGGAATTCTTAAAGGTATAATTTAAAGACAATTTATTTTTTAGTTCTTATCTATGCTGATCATTAAAGTACCAGAAATAATACTGACTATACTTAACATAGTACGAGAATTTAAGGATGCCACAGTAAGTATTATAATAATCTGCACTATTTATGCATTATACTTTTTCATGCCAATAATAATAATCATATCAAATAATAATAATAGAATTAATCATTTTGATATCTAACTTATACTTATAATGATATCTAAGTACAAAAAAAACCGAAGAAAAATTTATTTTAAAATGATTACAATATGCGAATAAAGATTTTATTAACACTCTACGCTATCATTAGATAAAGAATATTTTTATTATAATATATAAAATAAAAAATAAATAAATCAGCTTCACACTGTATCCCTCACACAGCAGGGTAGACAGAGGGAACCTAGTGTAAAACACTCCGTTCCCCACTTTCTGCCGAATTCTGGAGGCATTGTGTGTTAAGTGGCAGAACTCAACGCCGCGCTTTGCATCGACACCAGAGTGAAAAAATAGAAATATAAATTTAAGTAAATATTTCATCTCCTCGAACCCACAACCAGTCGATTTTACAGTCACACTTTGTGCCGCTGGACTGGCCTCAATTATTATTTTTATTATATCATTTTTTATAGTTTAATTCTTTATTTCATTGATTCTAGAACATTCCATACCATCATTTATTGATTTATACAACAATATTGCAATATATACTACTTTTAATTTTACCGGCCCTCTGTGCTACTAAGCTCGAGGCTGAAGCGAGTAAAATAAAAATTATTCTTCACGATAAACTGCTTTACACTACAGGTACCTGCAATGTTTCCTTTTTTACTCTTCTCTGCAGAAACTTTTTTCAGCAATCCCACACATAACGTGATAGGCAGAAAGAACCTGGGGTTCCCACTAAGACACTTCCGTTCCTTAATTTCCGCCGAATTCCGAAACTATTGAGTGTTGACTGTCGGAGCTCAACGTCACGCTTTGCCTTGTTACCAAAGCGTGGAAATGAAAATATTAAATATTTTATTTCCTCAAGTAGGAATCGAACCCTTCCTGGAGCTGTACTGTCATACGTTTGTGCCTCTACGACACGACTTGCCTCTACCTAAAAACTATTTTCTTGTTATAAAAATTAACTGTTGTAAAAATTATTGCTTCAGGTCACAATCAAGTCAAGGAGATAAGAAGATTTATCCAATATATAGAAACCAGACCATTTCAATTTCTAGTTTGCGATCTTATACCGCTGAATTCTAAATTACTAGTTACTCTGGTTAATGTACATATAACATATGTGATTGTCGCTGTGCAACTTTCACATTTGTATTAGTTAAAAAAAAACAAATCACCTTCACGCTGTATCCCGCACTCAGCAGGGTACGTAAAGGGAACCTAGTGTTAAGACGTTACATTCCCCATTTTCTGCCGAATTCTGGAGGCATTGTGTGTTGAATGGCAGAACTCAACGCCGCTCTTTGCCTCGACACCAGAGTGAAGAAATGGAAATATAAATTTAAGTAAATATTTCATCTCTTCGAATGGGGACACACATCCAGTCAGTTAACACCCACAACCAGTCAGTTTTACAGTCACACTTTGGGCCCGTATTAGTTTATATGGTTTAATATAATATTTTCACAACGTGCGCGTCACGACTTAGTAGATACTTTTACATTTACTTGTAGTTATATTAATAATAAAGCAATAGTGATTAAATGTAAATATAAGCTTAAAATAATTATTCAAATTAGAATAATATAGGTACATTTCTGTGCTCACACAGAAATGTACTGTATGTATTATTCTGTTAAAAAAATAATTTTAGGGCCAATCTTAATGAAAAAAAATCTTCTTATATTTTTTGTTTGCATACCTGTTATGTTATTAAATCGTTTTTTAATAACCTATGGTTATAAATGTACCTTAGCTTTCTAAGAATCATTTGCTACCGGTGCGAATCTTATTCTGGAAAAACCGAGGAAATCGTATTGCCACAGATCCAGTGATTAAATTCTTATACAATAAGCTTGTGTTTACTTAACTTCTTATGGGTTCTTCTGATTTTGTAAGATATGTATTTGATGTTGGTTTAGAGAAATATTTTTTATTTTTAAAAGCAAATTATATGAAAATTTTATAATTTCTATGGTGTATAATTTTCTGATTCTACGATCCGACTATTAAACATAAATTGTTTAGTTTGTTTTTTGTAATTGTTTTTATTGTTTTGTTGTTTATTGTTTTATTTGTTTGGTTTTTATTGTTTTGTTTGTAATTGTTATTGTTTGTTTTATTTTGGCATTTTTACTAAATTACTTCATCCTTTCTTATCTGTGCTATTTGCACTAACGGGGCAATTACAATATCTCTAAAAAAATAATTTAGTTCAAAATATGTGTATTCTAATTCAATTACGTTATATGTTAAGCTAGCTGTCCGCCCGTGACTTCGCCAGCTTGAACTACGTGATTACTCAATTAATAAACAGAATTGACTGACAACTATAATGACTTTATGTATGACAAATATGATTTTTTATTACTTTAATCTGTATTACTGAGTACACGTAGAAAGGATGTTTTAAGATATTTTTATACACATTTATTTCAAACGAACGAACGAACCGAAGAATCTATGTATTGACTTAATATTTCTTTGAAGATCAAGTCATTCTTTAACTCTGCTTTTTTCACGCTGTATCCCACATACAGCAGGGTAGGTTAAGATATTTCGTTCCCCACTTTCTGTCGAATTCTGGAGGCTGGAACTTAACGGCCCGCTTTGCCTCGACCCCAGAGCGAAGAAATGAAAATATAAATTTAAGCAAATATTGCATCTCCTCGAGCGGGGATCGAACCCACAACCAGTTGGTTTTACATTTTACAGTCACACTTTGCGCCACGACCGTCCTTCTTTATCTGTCTTGAATTAATTACGCTTAAACTTAACTGTTATGATTTATGAAGGTAACCTTCACTAACAATTCAATTTTGTTTACATTAATGTTTGTACTATAAACCAGGGGTTCCCAACCTGTGCGCCGCGGCGCCCTAGTGCGCCATAGAAAGTAAAAAGGGGCGCCGTGAGTTGGTTCCTAAATCTGAAATCTCAAAATATTCGCGGTCGGTGCCTTTCTGAGCGCTTGCAACATAAATAAGGTTTTAAGCGGTACGACGGTAGGTAGATAACTACCTACCGTCGTACCGCTTTTTCTTTTTCTAATAGCGAACGTTTGTTTGTTGTCGACTGTTTCTTTTTCTAATAGCGAACTAACTTGTGTAGGGCGCCGTCAAAAAATACCAAACTTGTAACTGCGCCGCGAGCTGAAAAAGGTTGGGAGCCTCTGCTATAAACAATAGTGCTTTAAAAATTTATATTTTTATCAACAGTTACATAACCAAGACGTTTCGAATGTAATTCTTTAGCCAAAAATTTTACCAGCGCGATTCAGAAAATGATGCTTTACGCATATGCGCTATGCACAGCGCCATCTATTGGACTTAATAATACAATGTATTGTATTGGACTTAAAGTTAAGCTGTAACTGTTCGAACATTTAAAAAATCCCGTTCTATGTTAAATTTCACTTAATATATAATTATATTCTTTGAAAACGACATTATACTAAATACATACTATACAGTTAAAAATACAAATTTCTTATAAACAATTATACATTTTTTTTTAATTTTTATTTTCAAGTAAAGATATAGATTGCTATATAATTTTGGCAGGCAAAGTAATGCCTTGAGTTCATTCAAATGACGATAACTTTTTTTAAATAACAGATTTTTATGAAACAAACTTTAAATGCTATTCTGAGTTAAAACAAAACAATTGGTGAAAGTTTTAAATAAATCGGTTCAGTACTTTCGGAGATTTACGTGGTCATATGTAGACAGACAGACAGATAAGAAATTTTAAAAAAAATTGCTCTCTACTATTCTTTTTAAGTGTCCCGCTATCCATTTTAGTCAAAATGACAAATGTACAGACAAAATATTTTTACTCTTTTATTATATAAAGAGATTAATATATTTTGATAGAGATTAAATAAGTTGAACGATAATAATTAAAAGAAAAAAAATATTAAAATTAACAAAAAATTAGGAAAATAGTAAACAAAACATAATGAGTCAAGTAAAACATTTATGGGCCTAAGTATGTCTTAAATAGAATTTCGCAATGAATTGAAAAATTTACCTCTGCAGAAATTTAAAGTAAGTTGTATTAATACAATTAAACCTAATATTGAAGAGCAACGCATAGGTATATATTTAATATTTCAATCAATACAATGTACTGTTATTACATTGATGGACCGCATGATAATGTGTTCATCAAATTATCTTGAATAATTGAAGTATTTTCAGTAAAACTAATAAAGTGAAATAAGAATTATAATTGTTATATATTCACTTCGTCTTGGACTTACATACAAATAAACACGTTCATGACTACAATGACAGACACTGAGAGCAAACCTGCATACTACGTTAAGTATTCTACTTCTATAAAAATAATTCTATACGTCCAACTTTTCTTGGGACTATATACTGACATAAGTAGTAATAATGTAATCAATATTGTTATGATGACTTATTGCGTTGTGTTTAATATATTGGCTTGCTTTCTCTGTTACTACTATTTAACTTATACAGAAATGATGTCACCGAATGTGTTTGACTGTATCATTATAATGACACTATTTAAGCTTTTGTATTCCATTATAAAAGCTTTAATGTCCCTATTGAGTAAATTAGAAAATTTCAATATTTTTTTTAATGCTGTAAAATTAACTGATCGTCCAGAATTCGGCGGAAAGTGGAGAATGGAGTGTCTTAACACTAGATTCCCTCTGCCTGCCTGTCTGGCCCTTTATTAAGTGTGGACATACAATAACACTTTAAAAATGTAAAAAATATTTAATAAATAGCATTCTCCCTCGCGAAATGATAATTCACTGTTATTATCATTGGGTAGCGGAAATTTAAATCATCGAAATCGATTAGCGGAATATTGCGTTATTCGTCTATTTGTCGCGCACATATTCACTGCAAATTTAAGACTTATTTGATTTTCTATGGTTACCATTATCAAAAATATACTAAGTTTGGAATAACACGGGAAGCATTTTTCTTTCGAATAAAAAAAATAGCTTTCGAATAAAAAAAGAATCATCAAAATCGGCTTGCCAAGTCAAAAGTTCTGAAGTAACAAACATAAAAAGTACAGTCGAATTGATAACCTACTTCTTTAGGAATTCGGTTAAAAATATAATTTCTGTCATGTCAATTTGACGTAATGTGATCATTTGGTTAATTGGTTTTTTATCATAAATAAAATATATTAAGTTCTATAGAATTGTCTTTCATTTTTATAATAGTAATCTACAACTATGATCTGGACGCAATATCTATAGGTTTAACCCACCGTTAACTTTACTCTGTATCCTGCACATATCAGCGTAGGCAGATAAAACAAGGAATTTTCCACTTTTCTCCGGATTCTAGAGGCATTGTGTGTTCAGTGGCGGTATTCAAAATCGCCCTTTGCCTCGTTACTAGAGCAAGAAAATTAAAATATTAAATATTTCATTTTTCCGAGTGTCCATCAAACTTACAAGTTGTCCCATTTACACTCACACACGTGTCTCCCTGCACCATGACTGGCCTCATCCCACCATCATTGATTGCTTAAATTAGGGAAATGTTAAAAAGCGTAGCGTCGAGAATAGCTCCTATGTATATGAGTTAGCATTGTATAGAACGTAATGCTTTATTATTAATCTATCTCTGTCTACCAGCACTAAAGTTTGAGATGTGTGAAAATAAAATAACATCGCTATAGCAACATACGAACAAACATAGAGTAATTAATTATATGATCATAGATTAACTACACTCACAGACTGAACAAAAAAAAAACTGTTTCATAATACATTAGCATAATGACTTTTGACTTATTATAGAATTAAATATATACAGATTGTATTAGAAAATTGGTAAAAGCACACGTCTTCTTCATATCCAGAAGTAAAGTAGGGGATATTATAAGGTTGACGTATTCGTGTGTCTGCGTGTCTGTCGACAGATTTTGCGATTTTTTTTGTTTTATTCTTGAACCAAATTGTAATTATAACTATGGCTAAATTAGTAAAGCCATATCCACAATTCCAACGATCAGTTACTGTAAATATAATCTTATATGTTCGTCTTTTCCTTGGTCTCTACGCAAATTTGAGTACTAGCAGAACAATTAATAACATTTTAAAATTGTATTGTATCAGTGCTACAATTTTGTTATTTTATTTTAATTATCAAGTATTAACGGTGTATGTTGAGAAACAAAGTTTTCTTTTAGTCCCTTTAACTTTCACCTCAATATATATTGTTCTAACATCCATACTATCCTTGTTCAGCGATGGTGAAAATATATTACATTTTTTTAAAAGTATCAATTCAATTGATGTTAATAATTTACTGAAGTACAAAAACAACGAATCAACCATCAGTTTTTTTATATTTGTTGGAATTATAGTAAAGAATATCATAAGATATGTATATTTTCATATAAATTTTAAACATATTAAGTTTCATTTCTTTATAACATCGTCTGTGTCATGGGCAGAATACGCTTTAACACATATAACAAAAATAATGATGTTTGAATGCCTCTGGTATAAATTGATTTTACTGAAGAAAGAAATAAAGGAGTGCTTAGAGGCTACGAATATTTCGAATGATGTCAATATAAAAATAGAAGTAAAAAAGCTACAAGAATTAATGCATCTCTACGGTAAAATATTATATAATAAAAAATATGCTGGAAACGTTACACACGTTGGTAAGTAGTAATATATGCCAGGTCTGCCTCCTATAAGCACGATTGTTTTCTGTTCAATATCCACTTGAGTGAATGACTGTATCTTTTTAGGGTTCCTCAAAACGAAACGATGGAACCCTTATAGGTTTACGATCATTTATCTCGAGATGTCTCGAGTGTCAAGATTATTTTGTATGAAATTCGCCGCGTAATCAAAACCTATAGGGTACTTTCCATGGACCTACAATTATGAATTTGTAGGAAGTGAGTGAGAACTTGCAGTGCAAATAAAGGAAAAACGTCATAATTATTAAAATTAAAGATATTTAAAAGAAAAAAACATTTCAAATTTATAACTGTAGTTAATTGCATACATGACTAATGCAAATTTAATTTAAAAAAAAACTTTTTAAGACACTCCGTTTTCTACTTACCGCCGATTTTTGGAGGCATTGCGTCTTGAGTGGCGGAACTCTACGCCGCGCTTTGCCTCGATACCAGAGCGAAGAAATGAAATATAAATTTAAACAAATATTTAATTTCCTCGAGTGGGAATCGAAGCCACAACCAGTCGCGTTTACAGTCACAGTCTGTACCCCTGCGCCACGACTGACCTCACTAATTTAGCAAAATTAAGTTTGTCAACTTTTATATACTTACCTTTGGTATACAATCATAAA
>JAATLQ010031520.1:0-11356 GCA_013421005.1 Heliconius erato x Heliconius himera
GAATAGTAGGTAGTCTGTTGTTTATAATTTCTTTCGTTAAAGTTTTCTATTGTTTGTGTCATTTGTTTAAGTGAGTTTTTTCAAACAATTGAAACATCCTTATTGGAACTACGAAAACGCGGGTTGAATTAAGGTTTAAATAATTTTCACATTAGTAATCTTAAGTGTTTTGCAAACATAGGTACATTACATGAATAATTCCGTAGTTAAGCGGGCGAAGCCGCGAGCGGGTCGCTAGTCTATATATATAAAAGGACTTGTGCTGACTGACTGAGGTAAGACGCACGCAGAGCCGTAACCGCCGGTGGTAGAAACGTGAAATTTGGGCAGATGTTTATTTTCATATTCTGGACATCCACTAAGAAGGGAATTTGAAAAATTTTAACCCTAAAGGGATGAAATAGTGGTTGAAAGTTTGTATAGAATTTTTTTTTTATCTGTACCGATTTTCATAAAATTTGAAATTCAGACTCTTAAAAACATTTCATTGAACACGTGTTTTATGGTTTTTAAGAATTCACCCCCTAAGGGTTCAAATAAGGGGTTGAAAGTTTCTATGGAAAAATCTTTAAATTGTCATCGATTTTTATAAAAATTTAAATTCAGACTGTTAAAAATATTTTATTGAACACGTGTTTTGTGTTTTTTTTAGAATTCACTCCTAATAAGCGGGCGAAGCCGCGCGCGCCCTCTAGTAATTTATATTCCTGAGAATAGGATTCGAACACATAATCATCACGTAAACAGCTAGATATTTCTAAATCACCAAATTAACCATTTTACCGGAATTTGGAAAATTGTTAAACATATATTATACTAGCGGCCTGCCCGCGGTTTCGTCCGCTTGAATTACATGATTATTTATTTAATAAACAGAATTGACTGACAACTATAATGCACATAATATAGTAAGTAATCTTCACTAACAATTAAATTTTCTTTACTTTATTGTTTGTACTATGAACAATAATGCTTTAAAAATATATATATTTTTAACAACCAAGACGTTTCGAATATCATTCTTTAGCCAAAAATCTTACCAGCGTGATTCAGAAGATGATGCTTTATACACAGCGTCATCTATTAAGGCACTGTGCATAAAACATCATCTTCTGTTAAAGTTAAATTGTAACTGTTCGATCGATTAAAAAATGCCGTTTTTATGTTAAATTTCACTTAAAATATGATTACATTAATCAAAAACAACGTTTTACCAAATACATATTATACAGTTAAAAATACAGATTTATTACAAACAAATATACATACCTATCGATTGCTATATAATATTCGCAGGCAAATGATGCCTTGAGTTCATTCAAATGACGATAACACATTTTTTTATAAGCCGATTTTGATGAAACAAACTTTCAATGTTATTCTGAGTTAAAACAAAGCAATTGGTAAAAGTTTTAAGTAAATCGGTTCAGTACTTTCGGAGATCAACGTGATCATATATACAGACAGACCAGACAGACAAGAAATTCCAAAAAAATATTTTTGCTTTCTATTATTCTTTTTAAGTGCCCCTCTATCCATTTCATCAAAATTACTAAATGTACAGACAAAATATTTTTACTGTCTTAATATATATAAAGAAGAGATTATGTGTTATGATGAATGCTTAAATCGTATAATAGATAAAAAAATATTACAAAATTGTGAGTTCAAATTGATTCTAACAACCTGTGGTAATATAACATTGTGAACGTTAGCTCCATTTTATATCAGCGTTCTTATAATTCGGATCAGTAAAGCCTTTCACAAAAGATCAGATGAAATTGCAGATAAACCTTACAATTCGAACCAATTGGAAAATAGAATGTAATAAGCGCGGTGTATTTTGTGTGATTTTTTGTTATAATAGAACGCTAAGTAATGAGTTATTCGGAGGTCATAAATAGTATTAATATTAAGTGATACAGTATTTTTTTTTAGTTTCACGCTGTTCCGCATATAATAAGACAGGCAGAGCGTCCCCACTTTTCTCCAGATTGTAGAGGCATTATAAAGCATAAAAATAATAATCTAGTGCCTTAAAATTTAGGTGCCTTTTCTTTCTGCTGTATATAAGATACAGAGTGAAAGCGTAAAGCTGAAAAAAAGAATCTTTAACACAGTAAAGTTATTTTTGCTTTAAAAAAGACATTTTAAAGATAATTTGTGGGGACAATCGTAACATAACCTCCCATAGTGAGCTAAAAGAAATTCTCGTTAGCATGTCGTACGAAAATAGGTATTTTGGATCTCCGAGATAGCATCTTGACAATACCTCCTGTAACTTTGAGGAAATTAGATTGGTTAATCTTAACTCGGTTCGACCGTCGTTTATTGTTGGAGCCACTGGTTCACTGGAACTTATAATTGCTTTATAGTTTGACCGTTTATATGCAAAATTGTTGCTGAATTGCCTGCCATCTTTAGCTTAAAAAAATATTTACAGCTGGATATAAAAAAATATTGTGTATATTTTGTTATATTTTTTTTACACAAGAGAAATAAGAAGTATCGAGTTTAAATAGCCATACTGAAATATTTATTATTTTTAACTTCATGTAGTTATGACCATTTACTTAATAAATATAGGCCGTCGTGGCGCAATATTATTTTTGATATCTCTCGCTCTGGTTTCTAGACAAATACGTTGTTATGACAAATACGTAAAAATGAGGCGGACGGAGGGACTGACGGACAAAAAAGTAATCCTGTAAGCATTGTGGTTTTCTCTTTAGATATGAAACTCTTAAAATAAATTTCTTTTGTAAGTAATGCTGTGCGGTGTGTTGTGTGTGGATATTGCAGTATGCAGTGCGCGGTGCATTATTAAAGAAATTCTACACCTTAGTGAGAAATATGTAAAGTAATATACAACGGAGGTGGAGTATTCGACGTCGACTTATATTTACTGCAGTAAAAATGTTTAAGCCGTTGTGGTGCATTAGATATATATAGATTTACGTGATTATTGTATAGGTTTTTTTTACCACATCGTTTTTTCTCTGCATAGCAGGGTAAATACAGGGAACGTTATGTTAAAATACTCCATTCTTCACTTTTCATCCAATTTCTCAGCATTCTTTATCTTGTTACCAAAGTGAGAAAGTCATAATAATACAGCCCCCGAGTCAGAATGGAACCCACAACCTTCGCATTTAAAGTTGAACGACATGCCGCTGCGCCAAGACGGCCTTTTTCATGATAGCAAAATATTTTATAAATAAAAAAAAAATATTAAGACGTCGTTGGTTGACCATCCAGAAATTGGCAGAAAGTGGGGAGCGAAGTGCCTTAACACTAGGTTCCCTCTTCCTACCCTGCTGTGTGCAGTATACAGCGTGAAGCTGCAAAAAAAAAAATAAACTAAGTAAAAAGGCTAACTTGCTTAACTTCTATCTCGTAAGCAAAGTGTAAAGCACTTTTGAAATTTCAAAAGTTCTTAATACTGATGGCTCAGGATTGCAATCAACAACTTTCCTACGAACTTAATTAAAGGAACCAGACTTTTCTTTCTTTAAAACTGCAGATAGAAGCTACTTTATTATTTTAAAACATTTTTTTTTCCTACATCTTCACTTTTATGATATATGGAATTTGTCTTGCACATGACACATACCTAACAATTCAATACTAAATTTTTTTAATTCAAATCAGTAATTTCTAAGATTAGCCCGTTCAATCAAACAAACACTGCAGCTTCATAGTAATAGTAAATAAGATATACTTGAATTTCAAACAAAATTCAGTTATTTCGTGGTAATCCTGGAAAAGAAGAAAGGAATGTAATCTACGATATTGGAAAATTCCGATATGTTTGTAATATTTTGTAGAGTCATCGCTTTTGGTCTAGTAAAAGGTGAATCGAAAGCCGAAAGGCAAATAGGAGTTTTCGATATTTGTAATACTGAGAGAATTGAAAATTAATAATATATAAATGAATATATAGTGTTCAAGAAGTATTCTTAATTATTATATAATCAGGTTCTGTTATTATTTATTTTGATTTGATTTAAATAAAAAATAGATTAGCTTTGATAGTATACTACTTACTTTTCGCAATCTACATATTTTACAACTGCGGCGTTGTGCCACTCAATACGCAATTTGAGTTGGGTCTTAACATTTTGTTCTCATATATACAAATAGTAAAATTGTAAAAGAACGAAGGAAGGATAGACGATCGGCATATTCATAATTTTCTGTTCAAATAGAACATTAGGACACTTGGCTTCTGCCCCTATATCTTAAATACATTCATCTATAAATCTCATACATATAATTGAAGTCTATTAATATTTTAATTTCTTCTCTCTGGTGTCGAGGCAAAGCACAGCTTTGAGTTCCGCTACGTAACACGCAATGCCTTCCGAATTCGGCGGAAAGTGGGGACCGGAGTATTTTAACACAGGGTCCCTCTGCTTACTCTGCTACATGCAAGGTGATTTCTCAAAATTATTACGAGAATGGGATTTTCTATTTTACATCTTAAATTCCATGCGAACAAAGTTACAGGCGATACCTAACCAACAATATGAGCTTCAAAGGGTTCAACATTGTTTTCAGTAAAACTTTCTTAAGTATGATGAAGAAAAACTCCCAAGTATTTCATCTTAGAAGAATTATTTTACATTGTTCTTATCAAGAATGTAATTTTTATCTAAAAATTTTAATATATATGATGCATTTTTTTAAAAGTTGTAATAGCTCTTGCCACTAGTTTATTTAATTAAAAAAAAATAGTGATTATTTTCATTATCACACATTTCTTTTATCACAAGAGCAGTAAATGCATATACATATATGATTTTTTTTTCAGCTTCACGTTGTATCCCGCACACACCAGGGTAGACAGAGGGAACCTAGTGTAAGACACTCCAGTCCCCAATTTTTGCCAAATTCTAGAGTCATTGCGTGTTAAGTGGCAGAACTCAACGCCGCGCTTTGCCTCGACACCAGAGCGAAGAAATGGAAATATAAATTTAAGTAAATATTTCATCTCCACGGGTGGGGATCGAACCCACAACCAGTCGGTTTTACAGTCACACTTTGTGCCGCTGCGCCACGACCGGCCTCTGACATATATGAAATTGATCTATTAAAATTGCTCTATTTTATAATAGATATGTGTCGACCTTTTAAATAAAACATTTTAATTGTTAAATTTTTATTTACTTTGTTTCAGTGTTCAATCTACTCTATTTTGTGGATGCCAATGTTTTTAAAATTTGATTAAATATTGAGGCCAGTCGTGGCGCAGCGGCACGAGATTTGATTGTAAAACCGGCTGATTGTGAGTTCGATCCTCACTCGAGGAGATGAAATATTTACTTAAATTTATATTTGTATTTCTATTTCTTCGCTCTGGTGTCGAGGTTAAGCGCGGCGTTGAGTTCTGCCTCTCAACACGCAATGCCTTCAGTATTCGGCAGAAAGTGGGGAACGGAGTGTTTTAACACTATGTTCCCTCTGCCTACCCTGCGGTGTGCGGGATACAGCGTGAAGTTGATATAGATTAAATATTATATCATATTTGATACGGTAACGTGTTAATTTGTGATTTAAGTGAATTCACTTAAAATGTAGATATTTCTCTAGTCTATTTAGGCAAAACGGGGCGTTAGGTTCCGCTATACAGTACGATAGGAAGTAAGTCCACATGGGTAAAAACGTGGACTTCCTTTTAAAATTATGATTTCAATATTGTATATATTATGATTACAATATTTACTTAAATTTATATTTCCATTTCTTCGCTCTGGTGTCGAGGTTAAGCGCGGCGTTGAGTTCTGCCACTCAACACGCAATGCCTCCAGAATTCGGCAGAAAGTGGGGAACGGAGTGTCTTAACACTAGGTTCCCTCTGCCTACCCCGCTGTGTGCGGGATACAGCGTGAAGCTAATTTATTTAATTTATTTATTTATTTTAATATTGTATATTGTCATAAAAATCGACTACCTTTACTTTTATAATGAGGTCGTCAAAGAGGCGTAATTTAATTATCGTACAACATCAATGAACATAATTAATTATCTTTGGTTTGTTCTTAAGGAAAATTTTGTTTTGATTTCTAAAAAATCAAAAGATATATTATTTGAAACTGTACATCATTATAAAAGTTATTTAATTTGTTATCTTTATTTCTTTTTTGTTTTCTTTTTAAAGGTTTTATCTTTCTTCGTTATCGCTTCACGTGCAATGTTTTCAGAATATAGCAGACTAGGCAGAGGGAAAATGGGGAACGGAAAGTGGAGTAATAATTAATATTATTAAGGTAAACTAACGGAAATGTTCTCTAATGATTAAAGGTGACATAAACATGTCGTCGTAGATATAATCGTACTTATAAAAACCTTTAATCTATTATGTAGTTTTGTAAAAAAAAGACTTTTATGATGCAACGGGAGCCCACAGTGGACTTTTAGATTGATTGGATTTTTTTTTAGTTTACGCTGTATCCTATACATAGCGGGGTAGGCGGTAGTAGGGGAACCGAGTGTCAAGACACTCCATCAACATTAAGATACTTCCATTCCTCACTTTCTGTTGATTTCTGGAGGCATTACATGTTGAGTGACAAAACTAAACGCCGACCTTTGCCTCGTTACCAGAGTGAAGAATTGAAAATAATAAGTATTTAATTTGTTCGACACGGAATCGAATCCACAACCTGTTGTATTTACAGTTGCAAACTTGCGTCACGACGCCTCAACAGAAACAGAAATTACTCAATACGTAACGACTGTACCTGTACCAGGTACAGCGTGAAGCTAAAAAAAATAATATTACAGTGTCAAGAAACTCCATTTCTGTTACGACACTTCCATTCCTTGAATTCTCAAGGCTCAACACTTAGTTGAGTGCTGGAACTCAATAGCGTGCTTTGCCTAATTACCAGAGCCAGAAAATGAAAATATAATATAAAATATATAAAATTTTCACACGAATTGAACGCTCAACCTGCGCGTTTACAATCGTACGACGACCTCTGCACCACGAAGATAAGATATGATTTATCATAAACATTTCTATTATATGAAGCAAACTCAACTTTTGTTGTATAGAAAATCCAATAAGTCTTGATCGTCGCTGTAGGCATACAAAACAGATTTAGGAAAGCTTCACATGAACAACGAATACATAACATTATTGGCAAAATTTGTTTTATTTCTTATATACTTTGATCTTTCATATTTTCTAGAGATTCGTTCTATATTCATATTAAACCTAGCGTTTTGTTAGGACGACTTCATTTAATTAACAGTATAATAAAAAATTTTAGACTGCATTAGGTTCCGTCTGCCTACCCTGCTATGTGCAGAATACAGAATGAAAAAAGAGAAAAAAAAGGGCCACACTTTCTGCCCAATTTACGAGATATTGCATATTGAATCGCGAAACTCAATGCCGCATTTTGCTATACGAAAACAAGGAAAATTTAAGTAATTTAAATAAATAAATAAATTAGCTTCACGGTGTATCCCGCACACAGCAGGGTAGACAGAGGGAACCTAGTGAAAGATACTCCGTTACCCACTTTCTGCCGAATTCTGAAGGCATTGCGTGTTAAGTGGCAGAACTTAACGCCGTGCTCTTCCTCGAAACCAGAGCGAAGAAATCGAAATATAAATTTAAGTAAATATTTCATCTCCGCGAGTGGGGATCGAACCCACAACCAGTCGGTTTTACAGTCACATTTTGTGCCGCTGCGCCACGACCGGCCTTTAAATAAACTTAAATAGTTTAAATCCTTCTCTAAATAAAAATCGAACCGATAACCGTAGCTTATACAATTAGATGGTATCTCACTGCGCCACGACGGTCTCGTGAACATACAACAAACTATTTACAAAAAATATATAACATAAATCGTACAAATGAAATCACAAGTAGCATTGTAGCTTTACTTGTAGCGTCGCGTCGTTGCATTTAAAGTAGCACAGTGTAGAGGTGAACATGTTTTCAGAAAACATATATCAATGTCAACCACCTCATGAATGTCGCTATATCTCAGAATTTGTCACGACCCGAGAAGAAATTGTGAAAAATATACCGAAGTATCAATGTATTACGTAACGTAGTTGATTTATATGTCTTTTTTAGCTTCCCGCTGTAGTCTAAGTATAGAAGAGTAGTCTCAGGGGACCCAATTTTAAGACACTCCGTACCCAATTTTGCGACCAATTTTCGAGACATTGCGTGTCACATGGTTTTTGTTATTATTAAAAATTGTTTTCCCACCCCAAGAAGGGATTGAACTCACATCCGTTTCTTTTTCGGTAAGAATCCAATTACGAACCGTATGATTAGAAATACCTTTCCTAGCAAAAAATATATTATAATTGAATGATTTTTTGCAGCAAATATAAACATTTCAAAACCACAACGCTTTCAAACGTTTTTTTCATGAAAGCTTCTATTCGTTATTAATTAACGAAAAATAAATGAAAATTCGTTCAATAAAATCTTATATTTGTCTGTATATATCTAAATATGAGATTTTATTAAACGAAAATTATCACAAAAAAAATATCAAAATAGTTTTTTTTTGCGATAATTTGCGGGTTCAAATCCGATTTGTGGGTATTAAATATGTTTATTATCTTTGTTTAACATGTCAAAATATGGCTTTAAGTTCCGCCATTCATCATAGATTCGGGCAAAAAATGAAGAATGACGTGTCTTGACACATTAAGTGGTCTCTGCTTTCCCAGTATTATTATGAACCTATACTATCAAAGAAGATGCATCATTGGATTTTATACTATATAAAATGATCTTAGAAGTTGGAAAATAATGAGAATATAATTAATATTATTATTCTAAACCCAGCACGTATAATTATGATATATTATAATTATGATGATATATGTAATCATTACTATTAGACTGCGTCGGATAGTAAACGCGATGGTGGTGGGTTCAATCTCCACTCGGAAGAATGATAATTTTTAAATGACTTCCGTACCTTCGCCAAAACCGTTCCGTACCAAATGTAGTGATGAGTTCTGCCAATATCCAATGTCTCGAAAATTTCACACAAAGTGTGGAACAGAGTATCTTAAGGCTAGGTTCCTCTGCTTTCCGCGTCATTTTTTATAGACAGAAAGAAATAATAAACATTAATACTTCACTATTAAAAGGTTTCATATATCAAGAAACTAGAACTCTAACGTAACTGATGTATTGTGTAGAGACACAAAATTTCAAATGATGGACGACACGCGAGCAATCACTTATGTAAGACAATATATTACAGCGCGCTTTTGACTTTATGAAAAGCTCCCAGACGCGATACGACTCGGCTGTCGGCGTGTTTATTTATGAGACTGCCTAAAGTTTCTGATAATGACACCATTGTTGCACTGTTAGTGTGTGTACAGTATACGCGATATGGTTCTAGGTTCGATCTCCACTCGGCTAATGATCACATGTAATATACATTTTACCTAAGCATTTTAGAACTCAGAAAAATACGACTTCAGAGTGACTTGTCAATTTACAGACTAAAGCATAAAGCGCTCCCTCCGGCCTTCTTACCAGGAATTTCTTATACGGTTGGAATTTCTTGCTAGGTCTGCTCAGCAGAATCACCCTCCGAACTAGTGGTAGCTATATGTTCATTCGACTATTCGAGTGCATCCAAAAGTTTTTTGGAATAACATAAATTATTTTTTAACAAAAAAAGCCGATTTTAAACAGTAAACTGAAAAGTGTAAAAGAAATTACGAATTTTTATTTAGTTAGAAAACGTATAAAAATTTGAACGCAGCGGGACTCGAACCCGCGCCTCCTGGAAACCGACCAGGCGTTCTGACCACTAAGCCATGCGTTCTCGCCAACCTGCGTCGAAATTTTTATACGCTTGTTACAACTTATTTATGTTGTTAGTATCTCTGTAGGGAGATTTTTATAAATTTCCGCTACCCAAAGATAATTACTAAGAATTATCATTTGGTAAGAGAGAATACTATTTTCTAAATATTTTTTAAACATTTTTAAAGCGTTATTCCACACTAAGGAAAGAAAAATGCTTATTTAGAAAACGTATAAATTCAAATTTTTATACGTTTTCTAAATAAGTATTAAATAAGTATTTTATAATTTCGTAGCCGATGTCAAGCTAATGCTACAACCTTACTACAACATCAAACTACTGAGCCTGTTTATTTTACTTGGCACCGACTTGAAAATTTTAAAATACTTATATAATTATTTTTATTTAACTAAATCAAAGTTCGGTTCACGTTATGATAAGTGAATTTATTTTTTACTTTTTAGTGTACTGTTTGAAGTCGGTTTTTTTGTTAGTAAAAAGTAATTTATTACATAATAATAAATATATTTATTAGTAATTCCACACTTAGGAAAGAAAAATACTTATTTAGAAAACGTATAAAAATTTGATTTTATGTTTTTACGTCAGAACTTTTGACTGGGTGAACCAATTTTGATGTTTTTTTTTATTTGAAAGCTAGTGTTTTCTGTGTGATCTCATTTTTTGGACCATTTCTGACAATAGTATCTATGAAAAAATCACATAGGTCTTAAATTTGCATTAGGTATGTGCGCGACAAATGGATGAACAGCTGATTCCAATCATTTTTTTTTTATTTGAAAGGGTAATTTGGTGAAGGTTTGGTTAGAAATTGAACAACTCTCTTTTTTGAAGTCGGTTAAAATGTCAACATACCAATGTTTTTCCTTGTAACTATTACAGTAAAAAGCTGGCCAGCTTTGGTCTTCATTATCAGTTCCACGTCATCAAATTGTGCTTTTCGAAAGCAAACACATGAGTCATTATAAAAATACCCAAATCCCTTTATGGCACATTTATGAAATTTAAAGAGTCCCCTCGATTTCTCGAGGATCCTATTATCGGATCTTGACATGGTTACCATGGGACCACCTGTGAGATATACCTTTCAAACAAAAAAAGAATTATCCAAATCGGCTCAGACGTCTTCGACTATTTGGTGAACATACAATAAAAAAAAAGATTCCGACAAATTGAGAACCTTTTTTGAAGTTAGTTAAATAAAATATTTCAATTTATATATTTCTTACCAGTATAGGTAGTTACATTGGCTTATGTCAGTGCTACTATGTTATTTAAGCTATAATCTCTATCTCTATATCTTATAAAATAAGAACGATTTTTTTCTCTGTCTGGCCTTTCTACGTTATCTTCTTCTAAACCACCCAACGGATTTTGATGCGGTTTTCACCATTATGTAGAGTATTTCTCAGGGAAGGATGATATATGGTTTATTATATGTATATTTTATTGTAATTTGACATAAATATGATAAATGTGTATAAAGTCCTACCCGTTGAGACACTTTCACGCATGCGCTGCTT